>MU191273.1:36860-53964 GCA_016904865.1 Pissodes strobi | reverse complement strand
TCCTATTTTTCCAGTACAAGTGAAAAGTATATAGTATATAGTTAAATATAGTAATCATATAACTGATTTTTCTTCTATTGATAATTTCGAAAATATTGGAAATTATTTCATTTAATTTTGCTGATTTATGCAAAATCTAATTTTAATTTTAATTTAGTTTATCTAATGAGTGACGTAGATTTATTAGTACAGAATCTAATTAGAGCGTTCAATCCAGAATCAGAAGATTCTCAAATAAATACTAATCCACTCGAAAATATTAGTTTGATACAAGAACAAGTTACAAATATGCCTCAAATTAATTTTCAATTATTAAGATTGTACATTGATATAATACCTAATTATGACGGAGACGCACATCAAATTAAATGGCCGTGCTCAAATATTAATTGGATCTAGAATCGAATTACGAGATTGGATATCAATTAAACATGCATTAACTTTATCTTTTGGTGACCAAAGAAATATTGATCGTTTGGTCCAAGATTTAATTTCCTTATGCCCAAATAAAAATGAATCACCTTATAATTTTGGTATGAGATGTCAAGACGCTAGAAGTTTAATTATTTCTAAATTAAATCAAATGACTGATCTAACAGCTGCAGATAAATTGATTAATTTACAGAATTACGATCAATTAGCATTAAAAACTTATATTAGAGGATTAACAGGTCAATTACAAAATAATGTCAGGCTTAGAAATCCAAATTCTTTAGAAAAAGCTATGTCTTTAGTTATCGAAGAAGAGAACTTCTTATATAGTCAAAGTAGACATACAAATTTAAATTCTAATAATTTTAGAATAAATCCAAGAATAACGCCCACATCTAATAAGCCACAATATGTTCAAAGAACACATAATTTTAATCAACCAAATTTTATGCATAATAATAATAATAATAATAATAATAATATGCAAAGACAAATGTTTTCAACACAACAGAATTTTCCAAGAATGAATTTTCCCAATCAATTTAATTTTCTCAGACCAAGTTTTCCAAATATGAATTTTAAAAATAATATAAGACCAAATTTTCCAAATACGAATTTTCAGAATAATACAATACCAATGAATAATTTTAACAATTTCCCAAGATTTCCACAACAAAATGCGTTTAATAACAATGCATCGCAAACAAGACGAATTGCAAATAATCCTATTCCTATGGAAACACTATTAAAAGAATGAACTATAATAATAATAACGGTAATAATAACCAAAGGAAATTTCATTTTACTTAGCTACATAATATAGAAAATCCACAATCAATTGATACTGAAATCAATGAAGATTTTGACCAAATCGATATTCCTTATAATTATTGTAATTTACAAGGAAAATGAACCCTACCATAACTGATATAACGTAATATCACTTAATTTAACAAAAGCTAATTTACCATATATTTTTATACCCGAATTAAATGCTAATTTTTTATTAGATACTGGTAGTTCTAGAAGTATAATCGATCCAACACTTGCTTATCAGTATTATAGAGAATATATTGTTAAGGAGAATTTTAACATACAAACTGCACATGATATATCTTATCATGATGAAGTAATGAATATTCCACTTTTTAACATATTTAATACAAAAGAATTCCACAAATTTTATTTGTTCAAATTTAGTAATAAATACGATGGTTTAATTGGAACCGATCTTCTCAAACAAATTAAAGCGTCAATAATAGTACGGGAGGCCACGACCAAGATTTTTCGACAATCGCTATCCGCAAACTTCTTTGTGGCTTTGTTAATTATATTATTTTGTTTCTAGAACTGGTATTTTCAGACATTTTGCGTGGTGCTTTTGCCTTTAATTAATTTTTAAAGTTGTTATCAATTCGGACCCTAAAAACTCATAGCAAACTGTCTGCTTTTCGATATGCTGTTAAATAATAGTGTAAATAATATGTTTTTTTAGATATCAGAAAAAATTAGTGGTGCATGTACATAGAGTAATTTAAAAAAGAAATAAAAATGCCGAACGAAAAAAAACTTTTTGCTGTCTGTCTGAAAACTATCTTCTTTCGTTAATTGTGGCGAGTTGGTACTTAAAAAATCATTTTCAGAAATATGTTCCGGTGCATTTCATTTTTTGAGAGGGCGTAACATGTAAAATTTTGGGGGAGGGTAAACTTATCGCTATTTATCTGAAATCAGATATATATGGTAGAAAGACGATCCTGCATCACAAAAATGCTAATATCAGATACATTAACCTTTGCCCGCTGCTAATCAGACAAACTTTTGTTGACCGTAATTGAGCAGGAAACATTGAAAATTGTTTTTAATTACTACAATGCCAAAGGCCATGGTTATCTCGCTGTCGAACTGTAAAATAAACTGCTGACACACTGGCGTTTGCGCGAAAGCGACAAATTCTACCAGCATTACCGGCTGTGAGACAGGTCCGTCAAAAATTTTATTAAATACTTTTCTTTGCTTTCGCACCACTGAAAGTGTCTGAAAACATTACTTTCGTTATAAAGTCAATCAAACAAGTATGTTAAAAAATATTTCAATCGGACAGCGATAAATTTAAAAGGTTAGATGTGTATACAACTTTTGGATATCATATTACAAAAATGCAACACCGCAGATGTCTGATATAAAAATTTTTATTACAATATCAACTTATGTTAATTGATTTATCCAATAACCAGACGGATAGCAATAAATTTTTGTCATCATAATTTTTTGCAAAGCAGAAACGGCGCCCCACTAAAACGCACCGTTTCCGGATACTAGTTGATAAGGCAAAAATTCATGGTTTAGTATGTTTTCTCTATTTCTTATGGTTTTAAACGGATAGCGATAATCAAGGGTTTTGGTCGTGGCCTCCCGTACTATAAATATTGACAAAAAATTATTGAATACCCCAAAAGCGAAAATACCAATAATTTATGAACCAGAAGAATTAACGCAATTAAAAGAGAATTTACGAATAAAAAATTATTTTATTACAATTCCAGCACGTACGCAACAAGTATGTAAAATCCCAATAAATATACGCAACGGTATAGCTATCTTAAATCATATAGTATTCGGACAAAACGTAGAATCCCCACTAGCATTAGTTAATGTAGAAAACTATATTGCTTATACTACTATTATTAATTCTAACGATTTTGACGTACAAATAAAAATTAATATCCCTTACGAAGGAGAATTAATGAACATTTCTGAAATGAATTTTATAGAAAAAATGGAAACTGATCAAGAATTAAATGAATACCAAGATAATCTTTTAAAAGCCAATTTAAAAAATATTCGCGCAGACCATTACAATTACGAAGAAAAAAGTGCATTGCGAAAATTATGTTATGCATATAGAGATATATTTTACTGTGACAAAATACCTTTATCTTTTACTAACGAAGTTAGACACAAAATAAGATTAACTGACGACACACCAATGCACACAAAAACATATAGATACCCTGAAATACATAAAGTAGAAGTGAAAAATCAAATTGAGAAAATGCTTAATCAAGGAATAATACAACCTTCCAATTCACCTTACTCATCACCAATTTGGATTGTACCAAAAAAGTTAGATGCCACAGGCAAGAAAAAATGGAGACTAGTAATAGATTATCGTCCTTTCAATTCAAAAACAATCGATGATAGGTATAGATTACCAAATATAAATGATATACTAGATAAGTTAGGGAAGAGTCAATATTTTACGACATTAGACCTTGCTAACGGATTTCACCAAATAGAAATGGATCCTAATGATATACATAAAACTGCTTTCGCTACAGAATCAGGTTTTTACGAATTTAAGAGAATGCCATTCGGTCTAAAAAATGCACCGTCCACTTTTCAAAGAGTTATGGACAATGTTCTAAGAGGTTTACAAAATGAAATATGCGCAGTATACTTAGATGGTATTGTTATTTTTTCAACAAGTTTACAAGAACATATAGAACGTTTAAAATTAATTTTTGAAAGGTTAAGAAACGCAAATTTTAAAGTGCAATTAGATAAATGTGAATTTTGCGAAAAGAGGTAGCTTATTTAGGACACGTTATAACCCCTAATGGTGTAAAACCCAAATCAGATAAAATATCTGCAATTAAGAACTTTCCTATACCTAAGACACAAAAAGAAATTAAGAGTTTTTTAGGACTAGTCGGATATTACCGAAAATTTATTAAAGATTTTGCACAGATAACAAAACCAATGATATTATGTTTAAAGAAAAAAGCTATAATTAAAATAGATGAAAAATATTTAAATGCTTTTAACGCCTGTAAACAATTATTAATGAATGCACCAATTTTGCAATTTGCAAAAATTTATATTAAAAACTGATGCCTCAAATATAGCATTAGGCGCTGTATTGTCACAAGGACAAATTGGATCAGATAAACCGATAGCATTTGCTTCGCGACCAATAAACGAATCAGAACAAAAATACAGTACCATTGAAAAAGAATTACTCGCCATTGTATGGGCATGTAAATACTTTAGACCGTATTTATTCGGACAAAAATTTACTATTTATACTGATCATAGACCCCTCGTATGGTTATTTAATATAAAAGAGCCTAATTCGAAATTAGTACGTTGGAGACTACGATTAGAAGAATTTGATTACGATATAGTATATGAAAAAGGGAAAACAAATACAAATGCAGACGCTTTGTCGCGTGTACAGATCAATGCTTTAGAGAACGAATCTTTAATTGTTAACCCAGGTGACATTAATACAATTACATTAGACGAATTAAGAGAAATTGCAGAAAATATTGTAGAACCTAATTTTCAAACGAATAATTCTAATAATAAAACAAATATAAATAATCAACCAGGTACTAGTAAAGTAAATAAACAAAATCGGGAAAATGTTAATAAAACCGATAAAATTAAAATATTACAAGACGTATGTACAATTAAAACCCCCAATATCGAGTTTTAATACGCAACATTCAACTAATAATGATAATTTAAATCCAGGAATTAGAATATTAGACGAAATGATAAATAACAAAGTAAATCAAATCTTAGTTTTCTCATGGCCTCATGCAAAGATAAGCATTTCCCAGGAAACATATCAGCATCATAAGATAACGACAATTAAAATCCCACGCGAGAATAATGAGGATCTTATTACAGAATTTCTTAGAGATTATACAGCACAAGGAAAAACATATTGTATGTACTTTCATACGAAAGATTTATATATCGCATTTAATAACGTTTATGTTAAC
Organism: Pissodes strobi; assembly: GCA_016904865.1. Classification (NCBI taxonomy): domain Eukaryota; kingdom Metazoa; phylum Arthropoda; class Insecta; order Coleoptera; family Curculionidae; genus Pissodes; species Pissodes strobi. The sequence continues at coordinate 48,739 of MU191273.1, read as the reverse complement.
AAATTTTCAGTTAATGGCCCCGAACTTATAAAATGTTCGAAACTTGTAAACACTATAAAAGATATTGATGAACAAATTATGCTAATTAAGAATCACCACGAAGGTAAATCTAATCATAGAGGAATACTAGAAACGATGGAATATCTTAAACGAAACTATTATTGGATAGGACTTAAAGAATCAGTTACGAATCTTATTAATTCTTGTGAAACATGCAATCGAACAAAATATGCTAGGAAAAAGCCCTATTCACCTTTAATATTGACAGACACAGCAACGAGACCATTTTCAATTGTTCATATTGATATATTTACTTTTGATAGTAAACATTATTTAACATTAGTTGACGCTTTTACGAAATTAGCGCAAGCTTATCAAATAGACGGAAAAACTGCTATATGTTAGCAAAGCTCTTATTAAATATTTTACAACTTATGGAATACCCAATCAATTTATTTTAGATAACGGAGGTGAGTTTAATAATGAAATGGTAAAAGAAATACTAAAATTACATAAAATAAATATACTTTTTACCACGCCTTATCATCATGATTCAAACGGTATTGTTGAACGATTTCATTCAAGCATTATTGAACAGTTACGAATTTTATTGGAAACTCATCCAAACGATAAAGAAAATATAATGGATTATGCAGTAACCTCATACAATAATACGATACATTCTGCTACACCATGATACAAAGAATAACAGGTATGATATTCCCGAGTGCCCAATTCGGTCGAGTTCGCGCATTACGTCACAATGAGAGTTATCTGAAATAGTTGCCATAAGAACTGTTATATTGATTATATTTAATTGACGATTATTAGACATTTGAATAAAAACGCTATTAATATATCACTGTTTTGGGTTTATTTAGGTTAATGAAAGGTATTTTATTATTTTGATTTGTTAATAAACTAAATACATAATCAATATACATCAAAATTGAGAAATAATGTTCAATATATGGAATGCACATATAAGAGATAGCATGCATAGAAATGTTATAAATAAGAAACAAATCTTTAGCAACGAAGATTTTATCAAAAGATATTTATAGAATAATTTAAATTCTTGTTAATTGATATTGCAGCAGAGTTGCTACTATATACACTTTATTATAGATGATTATGGCAGGGAACATAAAGAAATATTAGGTATTATAATAGATATATAGTTGATATTATAAGGGAAGGTATAGTGGATGGGTTTTGTTTCACAGATGGAAAGATCTACTTATTTATCTCCTCATATCGGAATTGTATTTATTTAAAAATGACAAAAAAAATAAAACAAGGCTTTTTAGACAAACTTTTTATTTATTTTTTTTATAACATTTATTTAATACAACTCAATATTACAATACAATAAATATATAAATCCCTAATCAGCGCTTTAAGCTCTAGCCTCGAACATACCAATTACAACTTTTGTGTCGGAGAGATTCTAACTAATATTTAGATACCACTTAAATAGTTTTATAAAAACATTATAATTTATTTATTTATTTATTCTTGTATCAACAAGTTTTACAAAGCCAATAATAGATACAATCAAACTAAAAACTAAACCTACAAACTAGGAACATATCCTTATATCTATTTCTCCTTTTATTTGTTTTTTAAACAATTCAACTGAAATACAATACTACAATACCTATTAAAATTATTACACAGCCTTATCAATGGCGAATCTTTATAAAGATTAGTTCTAGGTGCATACATAAATAACAAATCTGTATATCTCGTATTTGCCTGACCAACTCTAAAAAGGATTCTTTTTAAAAACTCCTTACCATCAATGTAAACATTTATCAATTTTTAAAGAAAATAATTAATAAGATTTCTAATATTTTCCAGTACTCTACTGTATGATTTACATGCTTGCACATACATTTAAGCCTATATTTGTATTAGTCATTATATTGCAAATGTTATTTTGGGACCTACTTAGTGTTATATTTACGTACATCACAACAACAATGTTAATATTAGAAATTTGTTTTGTCAGTATTGATTTTTAATTTATTGTAAAACCAGTTCAGATACAACTTTAGGTCATCATTTACAAGCCTATTTAATGCATTAACTTCCCCACCTGTGAATACCAAAGCTGTATCATCAGCAAAAGTAAAGTACCGTGCCATAAGTCCTGCACATCTTAAATTAAATACATATAGTGAAAAGATTAATGGCCCCAGAACCGAGCCCTGCGGCACACCACAATCACTGGGTAAAATATCAGTACTGAAGTCTTTCGCAGATCTACAAAAACAGTTACAAATAATTGTTTATTATCCAATGTTTTATACATGTAATCCACAAAATCCATTGTTGCACTAGCACTGAGCAATGATATCTTCCACAAACTTCTTCGATTCTCTCTTCGAAAGTTTCTCCTGTCTTTTTACCTGGTTTACAGATAAATCTTTTGATTTTGGCAGATGAAGACAAGGTACTGCATTGCGCTTTAGACTGGGTCCTTTTTTATGTTCGTATTGCAACATGAATTGTTTTCATGGTCTTCTGACTTGAAATATTTTCAACAAATTCTCGAGGTTTTAGTATTAAAATGGTCTTTACGGCAACAAGCAGTAACCCATGGTTTTTCAACAATATTGTCTTTGAGAGAAGCATGACATCTTATAGATTTCTCAGCACGTTTTGTCTGATTGTCACTCAGACAACCACCTACAGCACAACGCATTTTTAATATGTGTAGTTTATAACTAACCTTAAAAATGCAAAAAATCACAAATTAATGTTGTCGTAATTACTTGCTCAATAATTAATTGTTTATGATACCTCATATAGCTTTTAAAAGAACAAAATAAGTTACTATTGTCCACACAAAGTCACACTAACTAATAGTTCAAAATAGTTTTAATAACCTGATTTGTTTTAAGTTTTTTTACACTAAAGAGTCTCCAAATTCAACTTAAATGTCACAACTCTCATAAAATGCTGACAAAACACCACAAAATACACGGCAAAATAAACAAAGCTTAAAATATCATGAAAGTCCCCTTGTAAACCGGTGGATTTTAATGGCGGCAACTCTCATTGTGACGTCGACAGGAGCGAGTCAGCTGATATTGGCGTGCGCAATATCATACCTTGTTATTCTTTGTATCATGCTGCTACACGATATACACCATTTGAATTAACATTTGGACATACACATTTAAGAGATCCAAATGAGATATTCATTCCACATACGTTCTATTCAGATTATGCGGAAAACCATAAAGAAAAACTAAAACATGTATATGAAACGGTAAATAAAACTATTGAATCTAATAAAGAAAAAGTTATACTTAAACATAATATATAGGGTGATACTAATGATGATTTTAAACTAGGAACCACTGTATATAAACAAAATCCACAAAATAGAAATAAAAAACAAAATACATTTTTAGGTCCTTACGAAATCATTAAAATATTAGAAAATAATAAAGTTGAGATTTCGCCTAAAAATAATAAAAATAAAAATAGCGAAATAATACATATAAAGGAACTAAAGAACCCCAATATTAAGTACAAAAATCAAAACGTGGACTAATCGATGGACTAGGATCAATTATTAAAGCAATAACTGGCAATTTAGATAGTAATGATGCAATTCGCTATGAACATGCAATTAACAAGCTTCGGATAATGAAATAAAAATAAAAAGTCTTGTTAATGAACAAATTACATTACTTGATAAAACAATAAATATTTTTAATCAATGAGTACAAACACTTGCCGAAAATCAAAATAAAGTGGAAAGTAAAATATCTGAGATACAAAACACCTTAAAGAATGTAAAGTTGTTTGGTATCAAAACATATCAATATTTAATTGTTCATACTATTACGGTACAAATTACTACCGCTTTCCAAGAAATATATGATATTCTCGAAAAAATAGAAATTGCTATTTTATTTTCGAAACTTAATACGTTTCATAATTCGATGAGAGAACCAACTGAACTACTTGATGAAATAAAACTAATCAATAATAATTTATTAACGAATAAATTACCATTTGAGCCTGTACTAGAGAATGTATTATTATTTGAAAAAACCCTGACAATTAAAAGTTATTCGAGAGGTAATAAAATAGTTTTCATACTTGAAGTGCCAATTGTAGAAAATGAAAGTTATGATTACTTTCGCTTGTACTCTCTCCCAGTTCACAAAAATAATTCCTTTTACTTTATTTTACCCCAATCCAAATACCTAGCCTTAAATGAACATAATTATATGCTCTTTAGTGAGAAATGTGTACAAGTTGGTTCTGAAGAATTATTCAATTCAAATTAAGGAAGAAGATGTCCCTTGCGAAGTATTATTAAGCTTTACGGAGTCCTTCAAATTGTCAATTTTTACCAGTCCAAGAGACTTAAGAAAAAAGAAGTACCGATTGCCGAAAACCAGGATGGAGATGCAGAAGTACCCCTACAAGCCATGCCTCCCTCCAATCCAGTGGTTACCCCCCGGATTTTCCTCTAAGGGTGGAGGAGTTATGATACGCCAATGGTCCCCAGAAGCCGTGAGAACCATGGAGTCATCAGTTTGTTGTCGCAATGTACGCAATGCACCGAGATGCACCGAAGGTTATAAATATAGGTGCACCTGTTTGCAACAACAACTTTTTACTTGACTTTGTTCGACCCAGTACTTAGCTTTCGTTGTAACACCGAGTAATAAAGTTTTCTGTCAATTGAATTTAATGTTTTTTAAAAATTCGTTATTAAAGAACCAAAAAATAACTCGTGTGTCAGTTATATCATCAAATCTAAATGCTGTTAGTACAAGCAGAAATCTTTTGGAATTCATACATGCTAGGAAAATTTCCGTACCTGTACCATCTATACTCCAAAGTTCTTCAAAATGTACAAGGCTTTGTTTTTTTAATTCTATGAGAAATAGAAGCCCAAAAAATTACAACATTTCTTCCTTGGGTGTTTCTTTAGCGTTCGTAATTCTCGAAAATTTGTCTTGTTTACTTTTTGTAGCGTCTCTTTGTCTAATAATGATTTAGGAAAAATCTTCACAATGTTTTTTTTTACTTGTTTTTGTAAACGTCCTTGTGATGGGATGTTCCTTCCAGATTGTTATTTTGTCCTTTCCTGAAAAACTTGATGCTTTATATTGTATTTCCATACTTTGGCTTATCCTATTTGATTTTTTTCCTTCACAACTATCTTCTAGACATCAGGGGCGGATTCAGCATTTCCTTCAAGGGGGGGCGCAGGATAAGAACTATTAACAAGGATTTTTTAAACATTTTATTTTGACTTTATTTATGCATCAAAGTACTTACCAAAAACGTAAAACAAGAAAAAATATCTTTTCAAAATAAAAATTAAACAAAAAATATAACGAATTTTTCATAATAAAAACAAACCAAAAAATAAAACAAATTTCTTCGTGAGGCATGTATTTTAAAACTGATATTATTTGTTGGCTGTTTTAAAGTTAAATCTCTAATGATGTTAAATGAGTCAAATAATAAAATCAATTTTTGTTTGTTTTTTGCTAAATCTATCTATAATGTTTTCTACGTTAAGTTCAATATTTCTATAAACGTACATAATGCCAAGACCATTAATCTTGAGCAATTGTAGAACGAAGGTACGTTTAACAATCTTAAAGTAGAGAAACTTCGCTCTGCAGTCGCAACAGAGACTAGTTTAAATATTTGTAAATAATAGGAAATTCCTTCAATCCCGCAATCAGAAGTATTATTAATTAATTTTTATAACTGTACCTCACCTGTTAATAACTGTGTTATAGAAACCTTGCCAGGCAATATTGGAGCCAAACATGTCGAATATTTTTGACAGCTTTTCAGACAGAATCAGATACATCATATCAGTAATAGAAGCAAGTTTTTTTTGGAAGTAATATACTTAAAACAAAAGAATTTAAGACTTTTTCAGAAAACCTCTCTTTCTAATCTGATGCTATTACGAAATCCAAACAAATACAAAATACTACTCTTCTCCAATAATGATTTGGTTATCATTATGGAAAGTTATCCCTATGGGTTTGTCTTGATGTCAAACGAGACATTATTAATTCTACATCAAGAATATCCATAAGCTTAGATGCTTCTTTCAATATAAAAGTTTCAAAATAGGCGTCTGCATTTGCCCTTTTTGAATTTAAAGTTTCAATTAATAATTTTAATTTGGTTGTAGCTGACTCTATGTCAATATTTTTAGATTGTAAATATTTGCTAAATGGTTGCGTAACTGCAAAGATATCTATAAATGTATATAGTGTTATGATAAACTCACAATCACAAAATGCTTTTAAAAAATATTAGCTTTGGTTGCAGGGTTGGCGTCTTTCCAATCGGAAATTTCTTTAAAAAAGCCACAATTTGGGGCCAATCATTTTGAAACTCAACAATGGAATCATGTCTTTTAACCCGTCGGGTCTGACAAGGGGTTTATAAACTATGTTGTAAGTGTTAAGTTTTAAACAAAGGATCTTTTTGCGAACCTTGAAAAAAATTTACAATTTTAAGGGAATTGTCCGCAGAGCTCCTGTGGCAAATGCGTGGGCCCAGGTTCTATCCCCGTCGGTCACCGTACTTCTTTTTTTTAAGTTATTTTTATTTTTTTAAAGTTAGTTAAAAAAAGAATTGTAGTTTTTGTGTGGATCCGGGCTTGGTTTGTGTGTCTTAAGAAAAAAACAACCTTCATCATTCATATTATTCATTCATTACTCGCATAACTGATGTCGATAAAAATTGGCGCTTGCCCAAATGAGGGATTTATGTTTAGCTGGAGATGCGAGTGTCAATACAATACTCGTTGGTGAATGTGAGTCGATCAGCTCCAAGCAATGTTGTCAGTTTATAAAGTTTTTCTGTAAAATTTTATTGGAAAATCTCTATAAAATTTTATTGGAAATTGTCTATACAATTTTATTGTTTTATTATTCTCTAGCAATATGAATTTTTCTAATAGTTCCCAGCGGGAGGCGCGCGCCCTCTGCGCCCCCTCCCTGTATCCGCCCCTGCTAGACATTTTCCATAGGCGTCATCGTCGCAGTACTTTTCCACACCGCCATCAAATACTTTCACCGAAAAGTGTATTTACAATAGCTTCTAATTCTTGCTCTGTCAATTTATTTGTATTTCTTATAGCAACCTTATACCTAAATTAAAAAATAAAACACTTAATTAACCATAACCAGTGCAAAAAACAACAATACAAAAACTGTAAATTTTAAAGTAAATTTACCAAGCATGTATTAGTTGCTACGTGTACTTTATACATGCTAAACCTAAAATTCACCAAAAATTCCCGAGAAGTAAAGTGGCAACATAAAAATATTAAATATAATGAGGTAATATTTCAAATAATTTAAATTGGCCAAGGTATCCAATCGACGTTTAACTTAGGTAAATCGTTGAGGAATCTAGGAGGTATATGTAAAAAATATATGCTTACAGAATTATGTAATTTGAAAAATCCGTTATTAGACGACTTATCTATTATATATATTATCTAATCATAAAAGTAAATTATTACAGATGAATATTAACTGTTGTATAGTTAGAGGCGTGAAGTTTATAGAAGACAAAGAAAAAATACAATTAATTTTAATTTTAAATGATTTTCATTACCTTTCTAGTGGAGAACTTGCTGAAGTAAAAAGAATGCATAATAATATAAAATAATTTTATTTTTTGGTAGGATTAATGAAAGATCTAGAGCAATATGTTAGGAGGTGTGGCGATTGTCAAAGACATACATATTGTAAATATAAAAAACAACCCTTTTCTATAACGACGATGGCAACAACAGCATTCCAAAATTATTTCTTGATTTAGTTGGTGCCAATAAAATCTGATGGTGATAAAAAAATACAGCGTGTTTTACTAAATTCGAAGAATAAGTTCATTTAACTTGTAAAGAGGGTTGTCGCAAAAAGTTTTGTGGAAAATTTTATTTTGCGTTGTGCATTCTACAAGAGGTAGTTACGTATCTAGAAAAAGAATTTCTATCATCGGTGTTTCAAGAACCATGCAAACTACTACATTAAAGTTAATAAATATTCAGAAAAATAGAGTACATGGGTACCATATTGGTGTTTTGCTTATAACAATACCGTCCATACTGAAACTAAATATTGTCTTTATGGATTAGTATTTAGCAAAATAAATATTTCCGTCTATTATTGAAAATAATAATGAATCTTGATGTACGTTTTAATACTATTCTAAGAACGCAACTATAGGTTGGTTGTAAAATGCTTATGCGGACGCAAGAAATAACTCAATTTTGTCTAAAGCTAGTTTTACACTTATCCAAGTTCATGTCAAAAAAACTTGGATTAAAGTTATTGTAGAATTTACATGATGAAGACAAAATTTGACAGCACCGTTTTACACTTGTGAGTTTCGTTGACGCCAATGATGTTTCTAAACTGTTACCAACTGACAACTTACCACCTTTTTAGGTTCTGCTAAATTGGATATTTTGACTTGATAAATTTGATTATTCTGTTGTCATATAATAATGAAGAAACGTACAGCTTTAAACAGAAATAAAGCTGCAACTCTAACTATAATTATTTCGGCTGGTTTTAATGTGTGTATGTTGGTACCCCCCGAATTTGATGAAATATTTGATGAAAAATTCGACGTGTTCTAATTGCATCAAAGACCTTTGACAATGCGACCTTTAAGTTATTTGATATCAAAGTGTCGTATTACATTTGCGAAATTCATTCAAGGCCGCGTTGTCCAAGGTATTTGACATGAACTCGGATAAGTGTGAAACTAGCTTAGGAATAAAAGGAAAGAAAGCTTTGATAGTGATTGTAAATATTTAAAATACAATGTTGGAGATATGATATTAATGTTAAAAGAAACTAAAACAATATTATCATTTTTTTTTCTTACCCTACGGAGGTGTAATATATAAAGTTACCTAGAATATCTAGGGCAAACAAACAATTGCAATTTGTTTGTTACTGTAAGTAATAAGCCAGTTGTTTTATTTACATTACAAGTCAAGGTAGTTGATAGATATGCAGGGTGCAAGCCTTAGCAAATAACGTGTGTAAATATTGGTGTACTAGTTATTGGAAATAGAGATGAACATATTTATCGAACGTGAGCACTGGCGTTTGATTTTGGCTCCTCCCCACCTGGACTTAACGTTGCTACTTATTTTCGATGAATAAATTAAATTGTAAGACTTAACTAGCTAATACGAGATATTGGATTTAAATTTGACGTGACAACATTGCCGTTAGCCCATGACACTATTTTCCAAAGCATCTGCAGAGAGCAACGGAGAAAGAAATCTAGAGTGGGGATGAAGCTGGAGAAATTAAGAGTGCAGATGAGCGCTGGCGAACATCAAGTCTCTGAGGATAATTGACATGCTCACATGTTGTGTGTCTTCAAATGTTTAAACACAATGCATTGCCCTCCACGCTCTTCGGGAACTAAACCAACAAAATATAACTAAAAATAGGCCTACGCATGTTCAAAATCTACAAAAAGTTTCAACAAATACTTGCACCCACGAACTGAAGCCAACAGTATTGTAAACTACATCTTACGCTAATTGCTCATTAAATGAATCTTAGAGGAGTATGTTCAACGAAAGGCTAGTATGTGTTTGAACGTATTTGGATAAACCTTATTCAGATTCGCGAAGATTCTAACTCTAGAAACTTAATGTATATTTTTAGATTTAATACTTTTATGCCTTATTCTCTAATGAACTTAGATACTTTCTTTAAGATTAAGTAATGTTTTATGGGTACTATCACAGTGATTTTTGCCTTAGCGTGTTTCACTAGCGGTTTTAAAATGTTCTGCTAACCTTCCATTAGTGGCGTATGTATCTGACACGCATAATACACTGCTCAAAAAAATTGGGGAACACTTTTTGGTAACCCTGTAACTGTTTAGGTCGTTGCTACATATGCGTGAAAATAATATTTTCGTAATTGATGTACATTTTGTATTAGTGATTTGATAGAAAAGAAACGGGTTTATCCTAATTATCTCTGAAAAGTTTAAGATTCCAGGACAAGTACAAAAAATAAAGTGATCATGAAAATATTCGCATTTAGATTTTAATTATATTGCAGCAGGCTTAGACAACTTCAATGGGCAACGGTATGACCACGCGTGGGCGTGGGTATGACAGTTTATTGTTGTTGAATTCATTATTTGTCAAAATGAGAGGCCTTAGCGAGATAGAAGTCGCTGGTGACATAGCTTTAATTGAAAGTGGTGTTAAAATTCAACATGTTGCAAGAAATTTAAATCGCAGCCCGTCGGTCATCAAGCGTGTGTATGATCGCTATAGGGAGACTGAGCGATATAAAAGACGAGCCGGACAAGGTCGAAAACGAAAAACCACACGCATCCAGGACCGATATTTAGCACTATCTTCTTTGCGTAGACGAACATCCACAGCAAAAGACATTCAAAATGAACTTAGGACGGCTCATTAGGTAACCATTTCGGACCAGACCGTTAGAAACAGGTTACGAGAAGCCGATTTAAAGCCAAGAAGACCGGTACGAAAACCTGTTTTAACGTGACGTCATAAAACTATGCGATTAAACTTTGCCCATGATCATTTGGGATGGCAACTTCGACACTGGAGACCTGTACTTTTCACAGACGAATCAAGATTTCGTCTAACCCGTTGTGATGGCCGGGTACGTGTGTACAGACGTCCCAATGAACGCTACTCCACTGCTACTGTGTAAGAAGTATCCAAATTTGGAGATGGTTCGACGAACTGCCAAAGGTTGCTTCTTACTCTTTAGAATGGAGCGAATAACGCACTACTGTTCGTACTGTCAACAATCATTTTTTCGGTGTCCGTCTTTCGAAATGAACTACCGGAGTTGCCTTTTGCATCTCTGGGCTGTAAAACATAACTTCCACTTCGTGATGCCGTTAGCCAATTTTTCTTAAAAAGCACCTGCCCGAGTTACTTCACGCTCAAGCACACGCGCACCCATACACACACGCACATACAAACATACACGCCCAAGCACACCGAATCATGTATAACTAGTTGTTATCTAAGAGACGCTCACTTTCAGTTGCTCTATCCTCACTATTCGTTTCTTCATCCATGGACAATGTCTCTCCGTTGAAGCTTTTAACTTTTCAACTCGCATGCCTTCCTCCAGTAATTTGTATCAGACTTTATAATATATAGACAATAATTGTCTGACTTATGCCTAGAAAAGGGTTTTCAAAACCGATGCATATCATTGAAAATACTTTATTAAATCTAATCATTGTAATACATGCAATTAATTCAAACAGTCTTTAATTCACCTCCATTTAAATCAGTTCTGGTTAAAAACTGTATCGACAAAGATGCAATCCATATCATAAGTCAAGTCCCTCTCGAAACTCATGAAATTACGTCCCAATAGTAGGTACCTACCGTGGAATTTTAATGCCTAGGTATGTTGTATTTCTACATGAGCGATTTATATGTAAGTTATTATCTTTAATTAAAATTCCGTTTTATTCATCAAAACAATTAAAAATAATCATCGACATGACCAACAGGGCTGGATTATCGTTTTTTAAATATTTTTTTCTTCAAACGTCAGTAAATCTGTCATTACTCGACTGTGTAGGCGGCCGTAAAGTTTCGTTTTTCCTCCGCCGGAGCTTTACTTTTCACTTTTCCGCCGGCGGAGGTAAAAGTGTTGTCATAGCAACATAGATACAATACAAACAGACAACAAAATAAGCGTCAACAACTCAAGATTTATTAAACTACAATTTGTATTTATCACTCAATTTGTGACTGCATTTCTAAAAAATCACTAATTTAGGAACAAATTGGTTATTATTTAATCGAACTTACT
>MU191273.1:0-36850 GCA_016904865.1 Pissodes strobi | reverse complement strand
CCTACACAGTCGAGTAATGACGGATTTACTGACGTTTGAAGAAAAAATTATTTTTTCTCCGATTGACAGCAAATACTAATTTTGCAGACACATATCAATAAGCAAAGTATTACTTTTCCTGCCTTGGCAGCAAAGTGAGTACTTTGCTGTCTAGGCAGCAAAATGATTAGTCTCCATGGGAATAAAACGTTTGGCATAAGTTGTCAAACTATAATTATTATGGACATATACATTTCCATAGCAAAAATTATATGTTCAACTCGGCAGCAAAGTAGATTGACTGCCTTGGCTGAATTCCTAGCCTCGCTACGCTCGGCTATGAACTATCAGCCGCGGCACTCAATCTACTACTTTGCTGCCTAGTAAAACAAATAACTATAAAATGAAAGCATTGTTAGGTTGCTACGTGGAATTGTTTTACTAAAGTCATTCGCTTATAACTAGATAGAAATTCCAATTTTTTATTTTGACAGTACCTATCAAAGCTGTCATGCAATTTTTCCACTTGAAAATGAAATATGACATACGAATCCTTGTCAGTGATTGGTCAAAATTGATAGGAAGGAAATAATCGTCGAAATAATTATTCTGAGAATATACACATCCTACTCGCTAGTCCACGTCCACACGAATGATGATTACATTGTCATCCCCAAAAAATCTACAAGGCTGTACGTACACCCCTTCAATATCGTCCCGGAAGCTTCGCGCTTTTGTTTACTATTTTAGATTGTATAATATTTCACTTCACGCATGGCTCTCCTCTCGCTTCACTCGCTACGGGGGCTCAACCAAAAAGAACTAACCAAACTAACCCAAAATGATGATGATCATGATGATGCTAGACCCTCTTTACAGAGGGTTGGATGGCACTGCTACGAGGCAACTTGCCAGCGCACCCTTCGCCCGGCGCTTAGGGAGAGGTAGAGCTACCCTTCTACATCTGTTACACGTAAGTCCAGTTTGAAGGGCCTTGTATTCGGTGGGAAAGACCAGTAAGACGGGCCTGTGCCCCTGGTGATTCCCGAGCTTTATACAACTATAAGTTAATGAAATGCACAACTGAGTTCCTATGCAAGGAGGCTTCGCACACTGTAGGTATAACCACTTTCTGTCAGAGACTTCAAATCCCCGTAGGGAACACCCCCGACCGCCCACAGGCCACGCTACCACGCACGGAAATTCCCTGAAGTCCTAGTAGGAATCACCCCACACTACACGACCCACCCCTTACACTGTCCAGCCGGCACGACTTTCGAGACACCCCCCGAAGGATTGGAACACGTTATCTAAGCAAACAGCTTCCACTCCCCGTGCCGAATTCTGTAATCCATTTCCAACGTGTTCGTCCTTCGACGGCTGGACCGGAAGTGAACCCAAAATGAAGAAAAAAATATTTTTGCAAACATAACCTTAAAAAATATATAAAAAACCCTGCACGCTGTATCAGACGATAACCATCTACACTACTCGACCATCAGAGCACTTGACGGCTATTCACTGCATCCGAAACACATCGGTAAACTAGCATTTCAAATTTGAACAACATAATACGCAAACCAAACGCGAAGCTTCCGGCACGATATTGAAGGGGTGTACGCACATCCTTGTAAAAAATCTTCGAACCAAGAGTACAAGCGTCTACAGCCACTATGATGTTTTGGCTTTAAAAATCCCGCATGCGCACTTTATGTTTTTAAAGGGGGAGATTTGAAAACTAGAATTAAACCGTTTTGTGCAACATATTTCTTTATTTTCTGCGTAAGTTACAGAAAATATGCATAGTCAATTGATCAACCGGTTTTTTACACTCGAGTCTAGAGATACCAATAATTCTACTTTGGTTTTGGCATGATGATGATATAGGGAGGGCGGGAATTTAAAAGAGTAGGTACTGTTGACTTCACGCACGGCCCTCCGCTCGCTTGGCTCGCTCCGGGTCGTATCCGAACCAAACTAACCCAAATTAAAAAAAAAGGAACAAACATAATGACTTGAGAGCCATTACACATAAGGTCTGAAGTATATAATGAAAAGTAGTGCAGCATTTTGCATTAACACGTAGTCAAGTTATAGATATACATACTAGGGGTTATTTTAAATGGCACATCCTGAAGATGTTTCATTTATCGGATGGTCCGTTCGTTATCCATTCCTAATATACGAGGTTTGATACCTTTATCTTTAAAACTAACTGAAAAAAATGAGAAAATCCTTGTCCTAACATTAATGTGCTAAATAGAGACTACAATACTGTGTTAGTCTAATGCATTGATCTTATGGCACAGTTTTTGTCATTTTTCTCAGTTAGTTTGAGTTAAACGGTATATTCCCATTCAGTAACGAACGTACTATTCGATAAATGAACCTTATACAGATTGCGCTATTTAAAATAATAGTTGGTGTTCACTTTTACAGTCATTTGTTTCTTTTTTTAGCAGAGCTAATTAATCACACCATAATTCTAGGCTATTATGCAAAATAGAGCCAGAAACCCTGTACATATTTGCTGCCATGAATGTGTTGCTAAGTAAAGTCAGATATAGGGCACTGTTTCAGAATTGTATAGAGTAATAAAACCTCATTAGGACTACAGGGTGAGCCATATAATGCCACTTCCATAGTTTGGCATTGATTTCATTGGAAAATTCTTTCTTTTCATCAAATGTAGGTAGCACCACCCGGTTTTGGGTCAATTTATGCATTTCGCCTACTGTTATCCATTCATAAACTTGCAGAAAAAATTGAAATTTAAGAAATTTTATTTTAACAATATAAAAATTATATATATGTACATAATATGTTATACATTATTACACAAAAATTAAATTATAATAGGTTATATTCTTCGTAATCTGAGGAACTGTCATAACCTTTTGGCATTATAATTAAAGGGTTGACCGTCTGATCGATCAGGTTGTCAAGATCCCACATTTCCTCCTCCTGTTTAATTACATGCTGGACTGCTTTTCGCCAGGTTTCTGGTGGCACTTCCTTAATGGCTTGACCAAACAGTAGCTTGACATCTTTCATTTTAAATGTCGTGCTTTGTCTTGCTACAAATCCTTTCACTTGCGCCCATATAAGTTCTATAGGATTTAGTTCGAAATGATATGGCGGTAAGCGCAGCACAGTTACATTATATCTGCCATATCTTCCACGGCATATTTCATATTTTTTCATTTCACCAAAATAGTCTTGGAAAACATTCCAATTCATGTCTTTATGGTAATCTCCCCTCCGGCACGACGGAAAGGTTAACAAACCTTGTTTTAAAAATCCTTCTTTGCTTCCAATGTGTGCAACTATTAGTCTCTTCCCGAAGACCCTCTGATACCCATTGACAGGACTTCCATGAAAGCTTGGCGGGCACTGGTTATATTTTTGTCTTGCCACATTTTTTGTACTATATAACCTTCATTGATCTACGTCTCATCAAGATAAAAACATTTTTTTGATCCTTGAGGTACTGCTTTATAACTGCGTGTTTATTTTCGTCTCCAGCAAACAATTTAATCGCTTTCCGGTACTTAAAATTACTTTTCGGTTATGCTTTTCACAGGCAAAATCCATATTTTTTAAGTCCATAAGAATTTTCTAGTTATCAAAGGAATACTGTTATCTTGGCCAAGCTCCATCAAACTTTTATCTGGGATTGGTATTTCTTTTTTAAAATAAAAAGAGTGAACTTTTCTTCGACTTACATATTTGCTATCTTCATTAAGGACTTTTGCTGGTCTTGCTGGAATTTTCTTGGGAGGTTCCACTTGACCTGCTATCTTTCTCTCTCGCAATAATTTGAAAAAGTGGACTTTCCAATTCCAGTCATTCGGGAACACCGTTCAACAATTTCTGGTGCAGTAAAACTATGCTAATAGTGTTTTATGCAATCGTTTATATTTAAAATAATAACTTTTTTGTCATACGCTCCCAAAAATAGCTATTTTACGGACTTATTTGAGTCGGTAAAATGCTTCTTTTTAGGCCTAGTCCCTAAAAGTCGTCATGGCAACCTTTACGGACTATTGCAAAATTCCTGAGTATGTCTAAATGTCAAATTTCGAATGGCATGGCAAAATTGTCAAATAGTTGCTACAACATCAAATTCTAAGCTAACTTTGTCGTACATTAGGATTTCAAAAATTATGGTAAATTTGCAAATTTAGGCGTTCTGAAGAATTGCAAATAGCGTATAACAAAATTTTGGGAGCGTATGACAAAAAATAGTGTTTGTCACACGTACCTAAATGAAGTTTTTCAGGACTCATCTGCTATTCCGGACTCGGCTAACGCCTCGTCCGGAAACAGCAATGATTCGTCCTGAAAAACTCCATTTTAGGTACTTGTAACAAAAATAACTATTTCACTCACTGATAGTGGAGATTTATTAGCACATCTTTTCGTTGGAGTGATTGTCGCCATTTCATTAATATTCTTATAATGCTGTTAACACTATGGCGTAATGCTAACATGTTTAAAACACAATTAAGAAGTATTTATAATCTGTCTTTAATATCTGCCTCAATAGGTATGCAAAAGGACTACAGGGATTTAAAAGGATGATTTAATGGAGGGCAGAAAGAGATGTTTTGGTGGGTAGGCATGAGCAAGAGCTCCTGAGTCCCACACTACCACGCGTGAAATTGTCGCGTGGTGAGCACGAGCGCTCCTCTCAAAAAAAAAAAAAAATGTAATCTATAGAGTAACAAAACCTCATTAGCCATGCAAAAGGACTACAGGCACAGCTTATTCACTACAAGCTGTGCACAGGGGTAAAAAGTTTACCTACGTCTATGGACGATCAGGAAATTCAGGCAAACTGGACGGAATTCCCCATTTTATTACTCTATACTTTTCTGAAACAGACTTTAGTCGATTGCGTTCATTGGAGATAATTTATTTTTTTAATCGATTATTTAAAATATTGTATTATACCTGATTGTATATTATCTTGGAAAAAAAAGCATTAAATCATCAAGCCTAAACTAACCGTAGTCATGTCAAGTTTCAATTATTTTATTTTAGATTGGTTGTCTGTGGCGACAATTTCTACACAAGATACTATAAAGGGATTTCCTTTCGTATCCTTAAAATCGCTGAGCGATGGCCCATTGAATAATTCTACAGGAATCCTATATCTTTATATGACCGATATGGACGTTTCAGGGAAAGATGTACTTGTAAGTATAAGATTTTTCTATTGGGGTATTTAAATTCAGTGCAATTAGTCAACCTAGCGGTTAGTTTATTAACAGATTTTCTCATTGTACTTTACTCATTGTTTCATAGTAAACTTAAGAGGTTTAAGGATGAGATGGAAATAATTTTTTCTTCAAGTTCTCTACAAAGAATTCGTTATGATATATGCATGTACTTATTTCGAACACATATCGATGGAAATTGTTAATTTAAACTGGTTCAAGACTTTGGAAAAAGATTTCTTGAATAAAAATAGGAGAAACATTATATTATTGGGGTCAACAAAAGCCTAAGACCACTGTAGAGTTAACAAGAAATTAAATTGGATCGAAAATTACTTGTATTTTCTAATACCGCATATTGACTTGTCTTCCTAGCGATATATTATTACATTGTGTGTAGCACAATGATCTCTAACGGACGTATACGAAACGATAGGCTATAATCGTTGCCCCGAGAAAAGTCAATAGAAGCCGAGCTTATTTGCCTGTAGATGTCTGCATTGGTTTTGCAGGCTAAACATTTATATGAGCACTACATTGTGCATTTTCCAGAAAAAAAAATCGCGTTAATGTCCACAAGATATTTTGAAGAGGGGCAACTCTGGTTGTACGCCGTATATCAAAGAGCAAGTAGCTTCCATCCCCTTCCGATATCTACAGTAGAGCAACATTTTCTTTTGAATTATTTATGATTTTTAGAGGAGTTAAGGGGTGACCCACATGAATGAGGCACACCATTAAACATTATAATGCTTACATGCACTTAACATTCAAGTTCTGGACATACAACACAATCTAAATTCATGCATGCTAAAATGTCCTAGGTATATACAAACACCTCGAAAACAGTTAACAGTGAGTTATGACATAACGAATGTCTAGAATTTCGAGTTAAATGAAAAATAAATAGGTACCACCTGAACAAGTAGGACATTTTCTCGGTGCCGATGCCGCCTGAATTTCCAATTAATAGTTACCTACTTATTAGATTAACAATATTATAAGATAAGTTAACTAGTTTTGTTACTGAAAGAGAGAAAAAATTTTTGTCAGATCTCTGGATATGATTTAGGAAAATAACAATGTTACCGTAATGGCTACGTTAGCGGAATCAAACTACTGTACGTCCCAGAACTATGATCCTCAGGACCCCCGATGTGCTAAAGTGATTATTTCCGGAAAACTACTAAAGGTATTCATTAATTGACTTAGTAATTATTATTTCTATGATCTGCATATCAGAAAACAAGTTAAAAATTCGCTATATTTGCATACCACAATGTCGATGGTTGCTTTTAATGTTACGTCAACGTGGATTGCTGTAGCATGCTGTAAACATCAACAACATTGATACATGTTTACTTTCACGTGGTTGAACGTATTGCTTCGGACAAAACTTTATTTCTTCTTATTTTTCTGATTGAATAGCTCCAAAAAGATCTGAAACGTTGAAAATAGTGTGTATATACTCAAATACTCTCGAGGGGTGAGAGTAAGGGAATAAATATGCCGATTAACATTTTTCAAGTTTTTTATTTTGTAGTAATTTTACTGTTACCTTCTTACTTTTACTCTTGTTAGGGCAGTGTTGAGATTAGGATAAACTAAAATTCTTTTGCGATATATTGTATGAAGAATCCTAATTGCTAACATTTTATAACTATTATAGCCACCGAACATTAACAATAGACTAGAAGGTTCACTCGAAGCCCCGCCTCCAGCATTCACCTCCTTGTCCGCTCACGGAACCTCATCAAATGCTGGTAACCACTCAGGCCTCGTGCCACGTTTCACCCCGTCGCGTCTGGTCTAAAGTCTGGCGTCTCGCCTTTGTAAGCTATACATCAAAAGTGCCGACTGAGAGTGGACTTTCTAGTCTCTTGTTAATGTTCGGTGGTATAGCGAAGGGTTGAGAAGGGACTAGAAAGAGGAGTATGTTGAAAACATCCTATTTTCAGCGTTTCTGTGTTCGATGAATCCAAGTAGATGCATATCGATATTATTATTTTCTTGCGATATCTAGTAAAGATACTATCTCTACTTAGGGAAAGCATTAAACTAATAAACATATCTTGATATTGAGATAAAAATTTATCCGGTTGCCTTAGAAGCCAATAAAACTAAACACGTTTTTTGATTATGTCTGTATGCATGAATGAGACTTGCTTCACATTCACCTATCCGGACCAACGTATCTGACGTAGAACAGAGGGGATGAACCTTCTATTACATTGTGGGCTTTATACCGATGTCTATATCGTAGATATAAATGAATATGAAAAGAAACAGCTATGAATTCTTTCAGATTGTCTGATCTTATTTCCTTTTCAAAATTGAAGGATTGTTTGAGGTACTCTTTTTAGCGTGATAATATCTTAATAAAAGTTTGGGTTAGTTTGGGTTAGTTTACTTACAGGGTTCCTTGTCGATGAGAAAGCAAGAATCCATTAAATATCAAAAATAGATCAATATCAATACGTTAGGGTTTTTTTTACCGCGTGCTTTTGCAGTGAATAAATATGCGAGATTTGTGGAGGCAAATGTTAATCGAGTCTTGTTAGTGAAGGCTCCATGCTCTTGTTTAAATAAAAACGATGGTGTCCCCCGAATTAACTAATATAACTTAACGTGTAATTATTATTATTGTAATATTTTATCGTTATGTAATGAATTTCCCTCTTCATAATGGTTCGATTATATATTACTAATTTAATTTGTGAAAATTTAGGTGGATAAATCGACACCTGAATATGAGTTTGGACAAGAATCTCTTTTTGAAAAACATCCTGCAATGAAGGATTGGCCAGAGGGTAAGTACATTTATATACAAAACAGACGCTCTTTAGATTCCTAAGAAAACTATTAATATCACACGCGTGTTGTCAATTCGAATATGCTGTCAAAGTGATACCATCTACGATCTGTTCAGTAGTAGTGGCGGAGTGGAGGCTAGAAAGTCTGTGGAGTCCTTGCAGCATATGATAGATCTCCTCTCACCACCCCTTGGTCCACTTCAGTCTCTTAACCTTCATCTTTCTCAATGGCAGGCACACATTCTCGGCCTTCGTTCTGCAGTATTGCCGACTCGAACATGACGTGCCTCACTAATACAAAGGCTGCGCATCTGCCTAGATAATGGAGAGAAGTTTCATGCTCCTCCCTGCATTTCTGGAAAGTAGCGTTCTTTTTAAGGCCAGCAGGCTCATATATCTTCTGAGACTGCAGTGCCTTGTAATGACCGTTACCATAGACCTCTAGAATCGCCTCTCTCATCAGGAGTTATTTCGTCCTGGTTTTATCGGGTTTAACAACGAAGTTCTTGGCCTGTCTGCTGCTTTGAAAATTTCTCTAATTCCTCGAAAGAGCCTGATGAATTTTCTTCCTGATTGCCGCACTTACTTGGGTTATGGAAAGACCCAAAAAGGGCTTCGGGCCACTTCATCTGCTACCTCGCTCCATCACACCACACGACTCCCGGCCTAATGACAGTGCTCGGCATTTGGGCTGAGCCCCCGATTGCGGCCATCGCTAGAATATTGCCATTCGAACTTCTAGGCATTTCATCTCACTTAGAGAGTGATTCACGATACATTTTTGGAGCTTGGTCCCCGGTTAGGTTCTTTATTCTTGTAAAGAGAATTATCTCGATATTTTTCAGATTTACCGACAAACTGGTCTCTTAATTAATATATCGCCCGGAGACAAGAACCCGCTCGTCATCGGCGTAGACCTGCATAGAACCGTTCCAGAGGCACCGGTGAGAGGCAGCTGCTTTGGAGTATCCGTGGGACCTAATTGTTCAGACTATAGCTTCTAATGGCTGAACTAACTCTGCGCTTTATCAGATCTCTGTTCACCCAGCCGACCAGCACTGGCTCTGCTCATCCGACTTGGCCTTAAAGAACTACATGTGCAAAAGGCATCAAGACCGGACGAAATACCTGCCATCGTGTTAAAGAACTGTGCCAACGAACTGACACCTGTTTTTCCAGATTTTTTTCTCTGTCTTAGCTAAAAGGGATTTACCCATCTTCTTGGAAAGTCCCTCGAATGCAACCTGTCCCAAAAAAGGCAAGAAAACCACGCCCTCAAATTACCGCCCAATTGCCTTGGTTCCCATAATCTCTAAAGTCATTGAACGCGTAGTCAATCAGCAACTACTCAAGTACCTCGAGAGCAACAGAATAATCAGCGATAATCAATACGACTTTCACAAAGAGAGATCGATAGGAGATATATTGGCCTATGTCACTCATATATGGAGTAGGTAGTGCTTCGGTCTCGGCGAGACGAGACGAGACTATTGAGGTCTCGGTCTCGGTCTCGCAAAGTCTCGGGTCTTCGAGTCTCGTCTCGGTCTCGCCGAGACTAGACATTTTGTGGTCTCGGTCTTGGTCTCGGTCTCGCCGAGAGTCTCGTGCACTTTTTTTTTTGTATTTCAAAAAAATAATATTTTTTTTAAACCGTCCCAAAAATCGGTATTATAAATTCGACCTATTTTGGGATATTACCACCTTAATGAATAATAATTAGATTTTTTGGGGTTTTTTCAGATAAATAGTGATAAAGGTGTCGATTTTCTTAATCAAAATTAATTTAAAGAACAAAGTCACAAAAAAATCTTTATAGAGGTAACAAAATTGGAAGGGAGGTTGGCAAGTAAAAATATATCAGAGAGTAGAGTAGTCACTGTAGTCAGAATAGTCTGCTCTACATAATATTTTATATTTTCGAAAGTAAACCTAAGAACCTTTTGATGAGGCGCATTCCTGAGCAAAAAATATAAATGATTGTAAATAAACCTGGCAGATTGCAGAAAGATCATTGGGTATGGCTGCAAGTGAAGGATTCTGTTTGAAAGGATTAATTTTGCTTAAAAACATACTTACCTATGTAACTAAACTACTTTTTTATAAGAAAAAATAAACTAAAAACATATTAAAATAAAAAAATAAAACTGCATAGTAACGCTCCTCTGGCTAGTCTATAGTTTTTAGGTAAATCCCCGGCGGGTGGGTGAATTTGAAAATTTTATATACTATATAAGACCTGTTTTGAAAATATATTTTTTCTGTTACTCATAAATACAGGTAGGCAACTAGTAAATTGTAATTTGTATACGTACCGGGTGGTCAATGAAGAAAGGCACTCGGCTATATCTCGAAAAGTAATTGTCGTAAAGACTTACGGTAAAAAACATTATTAGTAAAGCGTCGAAGAGAAAATGTTGGAAATTATTTTTAAGTTTCCAAAATGGCCACCAGGAGGCGTAATAGCTATATTAAATTTTAAAACCGGTTTTCTTTTTAAATTTCTTAAATTAATGACAGTAGAATGCATTGCCATTTTGAATCCGAGATAAATTCGATTCTTTTTTGTTACACTTTTTGCTCTATCCCTTAAAGGAAAGTGGTGGGGGGTGTTCGAATATTTTTGGACATAAATGTCAATAACTTCAAAACGGCTGAACGGATCTTAATAAGCTTTGAGTCGTTGAAAAGGACTTTCCTTAGGCTATCAACCTTGCCTTGAGCGGGGTTATTGCGATTTCTTACCTCGCCGGTAGAGGGCGTTTTCTGACAAAACCGCAAATAAATCAGATTTTCTCATAAAATTTAAATGCAACGTTACTACTTTTTTTTTAAACAAAAGGAAGCCAAATGAGGGCCTAATACGTCAGTGACAACGTATCTCGATATCTCTTACCTAACCTAAAACATAAGTAAAAGAATTGAAAACTCGAAAAAAAATCGAATTTTGGGACAGTTTTTCGGTGAACCCGTTGCTATTAAATCCTAATTATCGATATTTTACTGGTTATTTTTAAGGAAAAAAGGTATTACTTGTTTGATATCGATAAACCGCCTGATTTAATCATTGATGACTTTATGATATCTGCCAACGTTATTCGTTTACTAACCCAAGTAGGTTTGACCATTGACAAAAAATATTATTATTTGACAAATGTTTTAATTAAAAAATAACAAATTTGCAACAATAAAATAATATTATCAATAAAAACAAATATTACTTTTCGTTCTGCAAACAAGAAGTATCAGGAGATGTTATGTGTAAGAATTAAAATGCAGATACTTTCGATACCTCTTATTCAGGCGAAATATGAAGAAAATCTTAATTTTACAGTAGTGTTTGGCTGTTGCATCCTCTAGCGAGCATTTTGGAAACTCAAAAATAGTTTTATGCGTTTTCCCTTAACCGGTTTTACCCAAAGCTCTATGATAGCTAATTTCTGAAATATAGCCCGCCATTCTTAGTTGGCCACCCGGTATGAGATATTTTGATGGCCTTATTTGTAAAAAATATATGATTTTTCCACCCGTAGAAAGTTCGTGCATATTTTCAATGCAACGATAACGTAGCTGTTGCCCCTAGCCCATTTAGTTTCTTTAAAAAAAATCGAATTTTGTGTGGACAGAAGGGCAATATTCACTCATATTGACTGAATATTAATTATTATTGAGATTTTAAATACAATTTGGTATTTTAGCAGTAATTTATTATATGGTGTGGTAATTAGGATTTAATAACAACGGGTCTTCCGAAAAAATTACCCAAAATCCTATTTTATTTCCAGCTTTGATTTATTATACTTATATTTTAGGTTAGGTAAGAGATATCGATATGCGGTTTTCACTGACGTATTAGGCTCTCGTTTGGCTGTCATTTGTTTTAAAAAAAGTGGTATCGTTGCATTTGAATATTTTGAGAAAATCCGATTTATTTGCGCTGATGTCAGGTAAGGTAAGAAATCGCAATCACCCCACTCAAGGCACGGTTGATAGCCTAAGGAATGGCCATTTCAACGACCCCAAGTTTATTAAGATCCGTTCAGCCATTTTGAAGTTACTGACATTTATTTCCGAAAATGTTCGAACACCCCCCCACCACTTTCCTTTAAGGGATAGAGCAAAAAGTGGTAAACAAAAAAGAATCAAATTTATCTCTTTAATTTAACAAAATTTTGCAAACAGCGGGTTTTAAAATTTAAGATGGCTAGTACGTCCCCTGGCGGCCATTTTTGGAAACTTAAAAATAATTTCCAACATTTCTCTTGGCCGCTTTACTCTTGATTTTTTTTACCGTAAGATTTTATGATGATTACTTTTCGAGATATAGCCGAGTGCCATTCTTAGTTGGCCATCCGGTACATACTTTCTTAGATTTCTTTGATTTTCGTATACTGAAATATTATTTATTTTTTGTACGTTACCTATAATTTAAAAACAAATAAACCATTATTTTCGTACTATCCTACTTATAAACTATTTTTATTTCAACACTCTAGACCCGAGACTATCGAAACTGACGTGACGAGACTCTCGGACCTTGAAGTCTCGGTTTCGGTCTCGAGTTATAATTCCTAGTTTCGTCTCGGTATCGGTCTCGAATTTCGAGACGAGACCGAGACTAGTCTTGTCGAGAACGAAGCACTAGGAGTAGGGCAATTGAGAACTATGGAGAGTCTCGAGCGATTGCTTTGGATATTTCGAAGACATTCGACAGAGTTTGGCATAACGGATTATTCAACAAACTGCCGTCTTTCGGACATCCAGCCTCTCTCTGCAGCTGGCTTGCCAGTTTCCTTAAGAACTGATCTCTGCACGTTGCAGTTGATGGACACATCTCAGACACACTAACCATTAATGCGGGCGTGCCTCAGGGCGCAATACTTTCACCAACTCTGTTCCTCATCTATGTTACTGACCTGCTAACCGAAACGAATAATCCTGTTTACAGTTTTGCAGATGACAGTGCCAATTTAGATCAGAAAAACCTTTATCAGCGACTGAGACTTATCACCGCAGACAGGAGCAGATTACAGCGATTAATCAAGACCTGGAGAAAGTTCAAACTTGAGGCGACCGAAATTTGGTCCAGTTCAATGCAGCAAGTACCCAAGCAGCCACATTTACCAAGAGCGCCAATACGGCGGGGCCTGACATCATCATGGCAGGATCGATCAGTCCTTCATCTTCGTCAATCGGACTACTGGGTGTCTCGGTCAACAGCAATATGTCCTGGCAGGACCACGTTGCTAACATCGCAAAATCAGCCTCCCAGAAGCTTGGAGTGCTATTTCGCAACAAAAACTGTATACACTGCAGCAGTTGCTCTTGCTCTATAAAGCGCAAATAAGACCCTACTTAGAATATTGCTCACACATCTGGGGTGCCGCACCAAAGCACACCCCAAAGCTGCTGGATTCCATTAGGACTCCCATCTCATCGGCGACCCGGACTTGACCAGGAATCTGGATAGTTTGGAACACCGCAGACATGTGTCCATGTGGCCGATATGTCCCTGTATTACAGAATATTTCCCTCATGTATAAAAAATCCCATTAGAGGAGTGCAATTCTCGGAAAATTACAGCGATAATTGCACTGTAGAAACCGAAAGAGCACAGCGATAATTGCATCGTACGTATCTATGGTAATTCCATTGAAAATTTGACAGCGACAATTTATAAATAACGTCAAAGTCTAGTGAATATATAGGTATTATTAAAAATGTCTCGTTTCGGATTAAAAAAAAATCGTTTTTTTGCATCTTTGTACTTTGTTTACAGTTACATGTACGTTTTTGTATTAAAAAAAGAATAAAAATGTATTTTTTTAAAACCATGTCCTAATTCGGGAAATATTCCCCCGAATTACACTCGTGCATCAAAATAACCAGAAAATTTTGCATTCGAGCGTGTTGTCTTAGAAAAACTGCATTCGGTCATTTTCATATTTTGCAAAAAGAGCCCTCCACCTTCGGTGTCGGGCTCTTTCTCCAAAATATGAAAATGAACTCATGCAGTTTTTAGACAACACGCTGTCATGCAAAATTATCGGTAATTTTGGTGCACTTGTGCAATTACTTCCGATAATTTCATGGCAGATATTCCCAGGATTTGACCCGCTCCATTCCGCCCCTGGCAACGCCTGGCAGACAGTCACGACAGACGGCAAGAGCGCACCAGTTCGTCGTACAACTGGAAACACCTAGAACATCGCTTTACGAGAACTCTTTTGTCTGGCGCACTGCATCACTGTGGAACTCACTCCCAGGACATCTGTTTCCCCCTAATTACAACTTACAACTATTCAAAAACCGTGTCAATCAACATCTTCGCACACACACCACTCGTCGAGCGCCCTTTAGTGTGTGTGCCACTGTCATAAAAAACATCTGCCATTATTATATCAAATCTCATATCTAGTTTGTCGATAAGTACCCTACTAAATCTTTATTGCCATTTGACCAGTACCATTTCCTTTGCCTTATTCCTGATTGATAAGTGGTTACCAGTTCATTCATTATGTCAATTCCGTCCACGTGTTTATTGCAACTGGAAATCACTTTTGGCTGAGGAACTTACTATACTTACTATACCAGCGTCTGTTACTTGATATCGACTGATCCTGAAAAATTGTTGACATGGTCACGATCTTATTGTCTTTCGATTGAACTAAAATAATTTCGTGATCAGCTTATGACATTAGTCCATTTCCTGAGAAGTAATTATCGAAGTAAATTTTGTGCTCTTGTTTTTCTTCTAGCTTTACTATAGATGTCAAATGTCATCATAATATATCTATACATAATTTTGACAAGGCGCCTAGTTTTTATACACCTTATTAGTTTTTCATTGATGTACAGGGTGATCCCCTATAATGTCGCCCCCCTTTAACTTTTTTATTTTAAGTGTCTAAAAAAAATTTAAAGTATGGTTATGTAGGTACTTAAAAATACTTTTTTTCTGCGTATAAAAAAATATTGAAAAAATGATCAGTATACAGGGAAAAACAAAAAGTTAATTTTTTTTCAATGGAACACCCTATATATGAATTTATTTTTCGATTCCTCGTAAAATTCTAAGCACATTTTTTGTATGATGTTATACCTCTAGAGTTAGTAGTTTCACAGCTATAAAGAGTTGAAATCGGTACTTTTCACCTTGGTAGCAAGGAGATCATTAGAGATGGAGTAAAAATACCGATTTTCAACTGTTTACAGCTGTGAAACTACTAACTTTAGAGGCATAGCATCATACATAAAATGTGCTTAGAATTTTACAAGGAATCGAAAAATAAATGCATATATAGGGTGTTCCTTTGAAAAAAAAATTACTTTTTGGTTTTCCCTGTATACTGATCATTTTTCCAATATTTCTTATACGCAGAAAAAAAGTATTTTTCAGTACCTACATAACCATACTTTTATTTTTTTTGGGACACTTAAAATAAAAAAGTTATAGGGGGGCGACATTATAGGGGATCACCCTGTACACATTTGTGCAGTGCTTCTCATAATGCTCTCATTAATGAATTTATGTTTATCTAAAGTGATTCCTCTGCATACAGTTCTTTTAAGAGAACTTACAAAAAATGTCACTGTCAAGTTTGGAAGGCTTTAAATAATAATGACTTAGTTAAAATTCGACGCCGTCAAACAGGAGTTTAACTTTGAACAATCAGACGTTATTTTTATCAATTCTCTATGTAAGAACTCAGAAATTATTTAATTTCGTTCATATCTTTAAACACATAAAAACCGGGTTACGTCATCTGTTAAACCTCATGCCCAAAATTTTATTAGAAGCAATATTATCGTTTTGCCACTCTATATTATCGTGTACCACGTTTACATTCCACTTATGTATTTAGTCTAAACTTACAATAGCAGTTATACATGTTTTGACAAAAAATAAAAAACAAATATTGCGCGAATTGAGGTCAGTCGTGGGTCGTGGGGTAACTTTAAACACCTCATTTCGACTCGTTTAACACTTAACTTGGGCGTTTGGAATTTTTCATTGTGTTTATGATCCTGACAATTATAGTTTTTTTAGTTTTTCGAGAAATTAAGAATAATGCGTCTTTATATTAGAAAACTTGGGACAAGAACATATAATTACACCAAAGAAAAACTAAATAAAGCGTCGGATGTACTAAATTTTATGGCAGGCTTAAAAAAAAACATAAAATTCCGGGAGGGATATTAAGCAATAAAAATAACGCCAAGCATGCAACTTCTACTAGGAGGCTAACTGTCCTGACCAAGGATGAGGAAAACATAAATGCTAAAAGCCTTTTAAAACTGCCGAGTCTGGTTTTCCAATCATCAGTGGCAACCTTCGTCATATTTTACAGTCACATGTTAATAGAATGAGAAAAACTTGAAGTTAAAGATAATTTGCCAGGAAAAGGTTGAGTAAGGATTTGTTTCTAAGACACAAACACCTAATTTGCTGTACCAAAGCTCAAAATATTAATTCTAATCGCGTAGCATTATGCAGAAATGCATTTAAATATTATTTCGATAATCTCAAAAAGTCACTAGGAGTATCCTCCGAATATATCTTCAATTACGATGAAACAAGCTTGAGTGATGAGCTAAGATCGACCAAATGTTTCTTTAAGCGAGAGTTTAATTAAACATCCAGAACGAATTATGTCAATTTCAAAATCCAATATTGCAATTATGTTTTATGAATGTGCCTTTAGAGAACTACTCCCCATCTATGTCGTATACAAATCGAAAAACATGTGGAGAACATGGACAGAGGGATGGTCCATATAAATGCAGATATATCCGTACTTCATATGGAACTTTTGCCTATTGGTTTCGGAGTGTTTTTCTCGACCATATAAGGAAGCAGATAGGTCTCAAACTATTAATTGGTGAAAATATTGAAAGTCAATTTTCCGAGGAAGTCGTAAAGCTTGCTCTAGCGAATGACGTGAGATTTGTTTGCCTTCCAAGTAATGCCCCCCCATGTAGCTCAATTGTTGGACGTGACATATTTTATACATTTGAAAAGTGAGGAGCTATTTTATCGGAATTTGAGCTGTGAATGGAAAAAGTTGGACTTCAAGGAGTTTCAGTTTCCTGGCTTATTAAAGAAACTTATTAATGTAATGCATGCAACTGACAAAGACAATTTAGAAAGTGGATTCCGCAGTACTTGTATTGCCCACTCAACTGGGAAGTAATATTTAGTAGGGGAGCCCAATAGGGCATTTCTTGGACATATTCGAGCGCGGCATTTTAAGATATTGGGGATACATACCTTGAACACTCTTGAGTACCTTTCGCTTTATACGAACCCCTTATATAGAGACCCGGCTGTAGGGCAGGCCATCAGATCGGTAAAAAAATAGGCAGTCAGAAATACTCGAGAGCGTCATATCAAGGTATGGTGGAATAGTTACATGCTCAAATGTAGTTAAGTAAAAAATCTGACGAATTGAGCGTGATTTAATGATGTAGGTGAGCCGCGAGCTTGCAAAAAAACGTCACTTTTTTTATTTTGAAGAAACTAATTCTAGGATGGTGGGAAAAATTTAATCTGACAATTTGAGCCTGACTTAATGATGTAGCAGAGTGTCGAACCTGCAAAAAAAGTCTGTTCGACATTCTCGAGCGCGGCCGATTTCTATTTTATTTTGAAGAAACTAATTCAAGGATGACAGAATCTGACAATTTGAGCGTGACCTAATGACGTAGCAGGGTCTCGAACCTGCAAAAAAACGTCACTTCCACATCCTCGAGCGCGGCCAATTATTTTGAAGGAACTAATTCAAGGATGGTGGGAAAAATAGAATCTGACTATTTCCACGCGCCGGGGTATAAGAAATCCTGATCAACAGGGCAACCCGCGCAAGAATGCTGTTTTTTTTTTAATGGAACACCCTGTATATTTTGCTATATTTAAAATCGTTATGAAACAGCAAGAAATTTGATATATCTTGTTGAACCTTAACTTCATTTATTTATGAGATACTGACAGTTGAAAATTGACCTTGCATCTTTGACATGCTATAAATATCAAAGGATAGAGAAAAACTGCGTGCACTATTCTAATCTAATTTTTTTAAAAGCTGTATGAACTAACATAAAATTAAGATTGTCTTTTTTTGCTTAATATTTTTTTCAACGACTCGTCCACGCTAGAAGGTGATTGAATAAATTTGAGTATAAACACAAAAAGCAATAAAAAATACATTTTCACTTATCAGTTTTCTATTGTTGCAAGGCATTCAGCAAACAAACAATTATGCCGCATGCCGCCAATATAGTTTTCACCTATTATTATAAAATCCCATAATTATTATACTGTCCAATTAATGCACAATGATGCAGACTTCCTACAAAACACGCTTCCTTTTGTTATCCTCTCTACCTCTTGGATATGTGGATTGACGTTGGCCGTGATGTTTTCTTACGTTTGCAGGCACATGTTTTAAGCCATAAGGTTAAGGAAACTCCTCACAATAAAAGTCATATTAACGCTCAGTGTGGCCAGGACATCATGCTGAACGAGCCTGTATGCTAATCTGTCGGGTTCGTGCATTGCTACCTAACGTTAAATTTTTAAAAAGCCACAGCAGTTTGTACAAGCAGCTCCATTCTGGTTCATTCAACATACTCTATGACTACGTATACAACGTAAAACTTAATGCGATCTGACCGATCGGATGCAGTTACATCCACTTGACATTCACGATATACACGGTCCAAATTGAAATTTTAATCGGATCTGACATTTCAATTCAGTCCTCTAATTTTCAGGATTGAATTGGTTGAATGCGATCTAAAAATGCTTAGTTAGTGATAAAGACGGATTTAAAAATGGATTTGAAATGACATTTAACTCCAACAGCTGTTTGCGCGTTTGTTTGGTATTTTGATTATGTTCTTTTTTTTAAGTCGTTTAAAATTTTGACAAATACCTATTGCGAATAATACTTTTATTTTATTGTTGACATATCAAATGGAAATAAAAGCAAAAACAACACAAGAAAAGAAATAATGAAAAATAATAAGGTTGATAGGTTAGGTTAAGTTAACAGATTTTCTTCCTTTATCCATCTTTGACCTTGCTCCATCTTTTGTTTTAGATACCATTTTCTTTATTTTATTTTAATGGATCGGAACCGGATTCTTGAATCGGAATTAATCAAAAGGGGATAAATACGGGTTTGATTGAAATCCGATTCTATAGGATCGGTTTAAATGGATTGTATTTTCGTGTTGTATACGTAGTCAAAGAATACCTGACACGCTTGAACATATCTTTTTCTCCTAATTTTTTACCTTTCCTCCGTACGTTCACTTCCACCGGGCAGACCGTCAGATCAACACACCTTAAGGATAAGGAACACGTGGGCGTATATACTATCAATATCTGACGCGCTCGAATATTTTTTTAACGCAGTTTTTTTTAACGAGTGTGCAGGTCTCTACTCTTTAAGCCCACCGCTAAAAATGAGTAGGACAGTATATGAGATGTTTCCTCCTTATTATAAACTTACTCAAAGTCCAAGAGGTTTACACCACGCTCGAGAATGGCGATCAGCGAAATCTAACGAATCTGCTACAAATTTTGATGATACGGTCGTTGGTCTCATGCTTTTGGCGTCCTATATTTCGAATTATGCGACATGCGTCGCGAGTCGAGAACAATCAATGCCACTAGCAGCACCGCCTTAAGCTCTTTCATACAGCTAAGCCGGGGAAACGATATTTAAGATATTTAAAGCGTACCAGGCCTTTCTACACACTATATATAAATACACTACCAAGATCATAAGCCAGACACCTCCATAGAATATAGTTTCAAAACCGTTTAAGAATAGCTGAATCATTAGTAAAAATATGTACTTTTCGATAATTTCTAATCCATATTTGCCGATCAATAGTCAGTAATATTTATTGATGTTATTACATTATAGGAATGTTTACACACGTCACAATATTATTAAGCTAAATGCTTCAGCACTCTGCTTAATGCATGTAAGGCGTTCTTACATTCTCCAAGCCCTACACGACAACTGGGGGACCATTTTAAAGTTCGTTTTAAGTTTTATTGCAGATAAAAATTGTCCACCTTTCCGCAATAAGTAAGTGTGTTTATCTTAGTTCCGTAGCACCATGATCTTCGTGTTCACAGGAAATAAACTAATAAGTTTTGCGGAGTATTTATTCCAATCAATTATCCATCATATTTTATCTTGTCATATTGTATCGCGTAAAATGACAGAACCGATGGTCGAAAATTTGATTTAATATTTCAGCTAAGTAATATTCGACGTAGTAAGCTAAATTACTAGGTTTAATCCAGTAGGACAAAACTTTTTGAAAGTGTTTGAAGCATGCTTAGTGTAAATTGATCATCTTAAGTAGGGCCAGACTGCCGATAATATGTTTTCATTGTGTCTTAGAAACGATTTCAAAAGACTTCTGGAATAAGGTTCCTTATTAACTAAAACACGACTAGCTTCAACTGCTTGAGTAGTTTTGAATATTCTTCACAGTTGATTTGGATTCAAGAAAAAATTGTCTAATTAATATAATTTGATGATTATCTGATTATATTTGACGTCGCTTGATCACCGTTTTAATATCTTTTTTTTTTTTGGTTTGCAGGACACGAGTTCTACGTTGCTAAGGTAGATTTTAAACAAATCCTCGTACTAGATTTCTTTGGCGGATTAAAGACCGTAACGCCAGAAGAATATTTTAGCGCCAATTTATCAAATATAATCAATTTTGATTCATATTTTCGAGATATATCAGTCGTAGCCATCATGGGGAACTTGTGATTGCAACTTTGAGCAGATTATTTTGTATATACATTTTTGTAACATTATCGATAACTGTAAATAAGAAACTTGAATGTGATGTTAATTAAGGTGAAATGCGGGTGATAGGATGTCGATACTATATTAATACAGGTACTTATTAAGATAAATTATGATATTAACTACGTAACGTAAAATAGCATGCAGTTATATATTGTTTACTACATCAAAACCATATGTTTTTCCTATTTATCTGTTTATTATTTATTATGTTAACCCCATAACCGTATATTGACTATTATGTTATCCTGAAATATTATAGGTGACTTACAAATGATTGCTATTAATATAACATGCAAAATGTTTCTACCTGATGTATTAGTTTAGGCTATTAGCCTAATAATAGGCTAATAGCCTATTATTAGGAAAACATTTCGATACATATATTCTAAGCACTACGCACGTCCCAATTTTGTAGGCAATTATATATTTGTTAAATATAATGACAATCTATACGAGTTCAGCCCTATGAATAAAAACTATTATTTTGAGTAAATTATTTACCTTTCAAGTCACTCCAAATTATAAACAAAATAGTAGAGAACTGAACAATATGCAAAAATAGAATCTCTTCGGTACAAGCCTTAGGGTGCCAATTTGTACAAATATCAAATTAAGTGACCCGAAGGAAGCTGAAAGTATCAATTAGGTGGCCCCAACGAAGCTGAAAAACCTAAAAAGACTTGAAGTTTTGAGGGTAAATCTGCCCCGATTGTCAAAAAAACGAGAGATTAAAAAATTAAAATGGTTAGCAACTAAGACTACTTAATTAAAAAGACAAAGTCTGTCATTCATAATTTTCTAGAAAACTGTATCGTATAGCACAGACTGTAACGTGCGTATTTATCAATGAAACTGTGGTACAGAAAGTGGCTAGTGGGTAAACAAACATAGGCGTAGCATTTTAATTTTTCGTGCTATTTTTTCTTTCACCAAAATTCAAATATAAATCGATTACGCAAAAACTAAAAATGGGAATAAATTAAATCTGAATACTGAGATATTGGGAAATTTGAGACCGACAATTTTCAAGTTTGGAAACGAATATTTTAGCACATAATTTAAATTTGATTGTCTTGAGTAGGAATGCTATTTAAATGTATTGAAAAGTCTTTATTAATATTTTTGAGGAATATTAAATTATAAAATATTAAAAGTCAATAAAGTTCCATCACCATAGCTCCAATTTTTTTGTTCAGATTGATTGGGTATCAAATCTGGTATAAAAAAAGGTATCGACAATTTCGAACACCAAAACTCAGGCACGCGCAGCCACAGAATTGACGTATGGAGTATGGAACGTATGGAAACGGGTTTAAATGACTAAAATAAATTGGAACTAACTGAAACTAACCGAAAGTTGTTTGAATGACTAACTAAAAGCAACAAAAAACACCAAAACGGTCTAAGACGTATAGGAACAGAGTAAAAATATGGAAGTAAGTTAAAACTAACCCAAATAAACTGAATTTTGGCAACTAACCAACACTAACCAAAAACATTAAAATTGCTCATAATTAAGGTATCGGAACCGATTCAAATGATTAAAATAAGTTGGAACCAACTCAAAGTAACCGAAAGTTGATTGAATGGCTATAACCAAAACTAACAAAAGAAGCAAAACGGGCTAAAACTTATCAGAACACATTTAAAATGTTAAAGTTAATTAAAACTTGGATTAACCAAAAGTAAACAAAAACGTTAAAATTGCTTATAGCGTACCGGCATCGGATCAAATGGCTAAAAATATATTAAAACCAAACCAACTGATATTTATCGAATGTTGATTGAACGACTAACCCAAAACTAACCAAAAGCACCAAAAAAAGCTAAAACGTATCGACACAGATTAAAAATATTAATTAAAGTAAATTGAAACTAAACCAAAATAACCGAATATTGGCGACTAGCTAAAATGACAAAGACATTTAAATTGGTTATAATAACATTAATAACGTACCGGAATCGGTTCTAAAATAAATTGGAACTAACTGAGAGTAACCGAAAGTTGATTGAGTGACTAACCAAAACTAACTAAAACACCAAAAACGGGCTAAAACGTGTTAGAACAGATTAAAAATGTTAAAGTAAGCTAAAACTGATACAAATTAACCGACTATTAAGCGACTAACCAAAACTAACCAAAAACATTAAAAATGTTTATAACGTACCGGTTCAAATAACTAAAATTAGTGAAGGGACTATTCGAATACAAATAATGGAAGTATTCGATTCTGCCTTGCATTCGAATGCATTCGATTCTCAACGAAGAATTCGAATACCAGAAATATTCGCATACGCAGGCAACGAATTAATCGTCCGTCGAATGCTGGTTGAATCGAAATGAAATATGAATCGGCACAATTCGCGTCAAATGCGATTATAATATATAACTTGCTCGATTATGCTGGTCTGTCTGTCGTCTGAGCAACAAATAATAGCGGGCTTTGTTTTGTATTATGGTGAACAATAATCGAAAACGTTATACTATAAAAGGTATAAAATGGAGTAGTTTAATTACTGTGGTAGTTTTTTAATTGTTGAATATTTTTCTTCTGTAGTAAACATATTATTAATTTTAAATGCGGTAGTCGGCAGGTATGACATACATATTTATGCAATATGCAGAAGATAAGGAGTTTTGGGAATTCAAATTTAAATTATTAAACAGTGATGATTTTAGATTTTAGTAAATCTTTAATAAACTTTTACATAATATCTAAACAAAACAACTTTTAAGCAATATTTTATTTTTTAATCCTGAATGATTTCGCTAATCTTTGTAAAAGATTTTGCTCTAATGCTTAAATATATCAAGAATGAAGATTTCAAGATCAAACAATCCAGAATAAGACAATTTGTAAATTTGAATTCGAAAACGAGACCTCGCAGTTACTCGAAATCTCGAGAGGTTGAATCGCTAATTGAAACATTTGGGATATCGCGACTAATCCAAATAATTCGATTCTTTGTATTCGACTAATCATTCGATTCTCAAAAGTATTCGAATGCAAGATATTCGATTCTAAAAATCATCCGATTTTCCCTTCACTAACTAAAATATATTGAAACTAATTTAACTTTACGAAAGTTGATTGAACGACTAACCAACACTAACTAAAAGCGCCAAAAAGGGCTATCGGGACAGATTAAAGATATTAAACTAAGTTGAAACTAACCCAAATTAACCGAATTTTAGCGACTAACTAAAATTAACCAAAAACTTTTAAACTCGCATTTAAATTGGTTATAATAACGTGTCGGAGCCAGTCCAAATTACTGAAATAAATTGGAACTAACTGAAAGTAATCGAAAGTTGATTGAATGCCTAACCAAAAGTGAATAAATTCACCAAACGGGCTAAAAGATATCAGAACAGATTAAAAATGTTAAAGTAAGTTAAAACTAACCCAATTTTGGCGACTAACCAAAACTAACCAAAAACATTAAAATTGCATATAAGGTACCGGAACCGGTTTAAATGACTGATATATATTAAAACTAACTGAACTCTACCGGCAGTTGATTGAACGACCAACCAAAACTAATTAAAAATAACCAAAAGCACCAAGAAGAGCCAAAACGTATCGAAACATTAAAAATATTAAAGTACCTCGAAACTAACCCAAATTAATCGAATTTTGGCGACTAACTAAAATTAGTCAAAAACATTTAAGTTGGTGATAACGTACCGGAACCAGTTCAAATGACTAAAATAAATTTGAACTAACTGAAGCTAACCGAAAGGTGTTTGAACGACTAATCGAAAATGACTAAAAATAACCAAATGCACCACAACAGGCTAAAACTAATCGGAACAGGTTAAAAATATTACAATAATGTTATAGCTACTTATATATTAATATATTTTCCTATCTATAAGTGGAGGGTAATTTTTTAGGTCTTCATATCTGCACCTTTATTTATTTATTTATTTTTTAATTATGATAATCTTTAATATTAATCTTAAAAATGCATTTCTTTAATTAAAAATATTATAAACACTCGTAAATATACAAAATATTTACTTTTTTAGACACTGCTTTTAAAAACTATTTGAATTATAACACAAATCACATTTTTGCTTTTTTATTCATTATTTTCAATGTTCCCCCGGTTGCATCTTTGCGAAGGACTGTGAATTTTTATTAATTGAAAATTAAAGATATTGCAATACACCATAATACTAAATCAAATCATTAATTTAGGATAGTATATACATACTTTTATCGTAATAGATGTAAAATTGCTGTTTTTAGCATTCTAATGGCATTTAAAATGTTCCAATAATTGAATGGAGTAGGACTACTGATTTCGCTATTGAAAAATCAAAATAATAATCACAGCAATAAAAAAACTCAAAGAACAAAACAAAGCAAAGATAGAGATTAAGAAAATACTAGGCAAAATTATTTTGGAACATTTTTGACAAGTTTTTAAGTCCTGAAATTTCATTTTAAGTATACAACGCTTATTTACACAATCTAGTTAAATAACTAATAAGTATACAAAAGTGTATTCATTTCTAAATAAGACAGCTTTTGTAAGTAAACTTCTAACTCTTGGTTTCTGAGAAGATTCAAGCTTTTTAAGTTTCATAATATATCCTGATTTAAAAATAATTTGTTAACACTAATTTTATTAATTCGATTCCATGGCAATTTAACGGGAAATCTTCATATATATTGGTCCTCAAACCAGTCCAGTAAAAGTAGATGGCAAGGTTTTAAAAGTATTTATAAGCAAATATACCATTCAGTTTTCAGAAGTGTGTTTATAATGCGCGCACAAGCGACTGGCCTGGACTCGTCAGGCGATAGGACTCCTCAGGCGGTAGGACTCGTGTAGACGAAAATATCAATTATGCTAGATTAGTTTAATTTTTGATTTGCAGATATAATATACTTGTAAAATGTCATTAGAAGCTAATTGTCATCTACTTGTACTTCAACTAGAAATACATGCATTATTTTATTGCTTTGTATGGTCCTCGAGGGACGTCAATGAAATGGCATTTAATACTCACCGATGAAACAAAAGTTTTGGAAAATTTCGACTTGTTTTCTTGCAAACTCTACAATGATGAACCATGATAAAGTATTAAACACTGATTTGCCTCAAAAAGTCATACAAAGCACTAAAGAACATCACGCGATAATAGATTCATAACATGCCGTTTTACTACTACGACTACTACGCTATGATGTTATTCAGCCGGAATTGGCCGAAAGTAGACGAGACGTAGCCGAAGTAGCGGAGGCAGCCACGCGGCATTGTCACTTTTATTTATAGAAATTCCTCACATGCTTGATGACAATATTTAAAATTCTAAAGTAGGTAATTACGTATGTTTTCTTTTTGTGTTAACTAACGTAGATTTAAATTAGGTATTTATAGAATAACAAATGTAACATGGTTCAATAAATTTAAAATAGTAAGTGCTATTTACAAACAAAATATACCTACTTGAAAGTTAAATTCACTGATTAATAAGGAAATATGGCAAACATGCTCTTGTACCACAGTGTGTGTTAGAATGCGATCTAATTGGTGGTACATACAAAAAGTAAATAAATGTGTCTTTATTATTTTATTTTATCTAATGTTAGCAATATAATGCAAACGCTTTGAATAATAAACTTAAAAAGCTAATGCACTTTGGAATGTTTTGAATCTGACTTTGGCAAGTTATCGTTATAATGACTGGTTTCTTGATTCGTACGTGTGATATTGAGGTGTAATTCTCAGTTTCGTATTCGAAACGTTAATTATTTTTTCTATTTTGGTATCATAAATATAAGACGCAAAGTAGTGTCGAAAAGAAGCTCTTTTGACACTACTTTTGTTGACTGTTTGCTATGATATTAACAAAATTGTTCAATATCAAGTCTCACTAGCAAAAATTTCGACACCGTTTTGAATGGGATTCCTAATAATACAGACGTCAAAAGTGACAAGATGGCCCTCCAACTTTTGATCGCTACTTGAATAAATTAATGTTTTCATTAAAAAACGTGCAAAATAGAAAAAATAGTATAAAATACACGTTTTAAAAGATATTTAGCGCACTCACACGTTAGGAATCACCCTGCAAGAGGGTCGTTTCCTAATTTCGTGCTCGTGCGATAAAATATGGTCTTTTAAAACTAGTATCTTAATATACTATTTTAGACTCTTTACCTTTGTTCTGGTTACGTAATTGGTATTTGTGATGTCCACACACATAGATATCCCACTGGAGAAACTTACGCTCTCGCAGATCTTCTGCAGTAGCGCAAATCCGTGGAGTGAGTCTATTTTCACCCTATTATTACCATTCGAATACAACAGTACTTGTACCAATTGACACCCTGGGGCCAAGACCAAAGAGGTCATATTTTGACTTATTGTTCAGTTCTATACCACAGCTTAATTGTGTTATGGTAAGATGTGTCTATACGTTCGTAATTTGGACAGGCTTGAACCCAGCAATACCTGCAATAAAAAGTATATAGGCAAACCACGGTAAATACACAAATCAGTCATTTAACTCGCCACGTCACACGCTTTAGCTGCCTGTGACCTTCAACGCAGTTCGGTAGCGTATCTTGCAACACGTTTTTTTAAGATTGAACCCAAAGATTTTTTTTCAATTAATTTTAACAAAATTAACCTAGCCCCGGAGAGTTGCGTTACAAAGCCCGGCCTCTGTCGTGTAGTCGTTTGAGGGCCACCCGTTCTAGCCAGCTAAACGGAAAAAGCTCGGCTGGTGTTGTACCGAGTGGCTAGATTCGCTCATAAAATTAACCAGTTCTTAGTACTTAATTTCAAACTTTCAAGAAAATGAGAATAATGGCACTATAATCAACCAACTTAACCTATCAAGAAAACACAATCTAAAAATTTAATG
Organism: Pissodes strobi; assembly: GCA_016904865.1. Lineage (NCBI taxonomy): Eukaryota > Metazoa > Arthropoda > Insecta > Coleoptera > Curculionidae > Pissodes > Pissodes strobi. The sequence continues at coordinate 9,105 of MU191273.1, read as the reverse complement.
GACACTATATTTGCTACTAAATCCTTTTTTTTTGCACACACAGCAACAATCTATCTGGAGAAAAAGGTTATATTAAAATGTGGTTGAGTAGACAAAAGAATGTTAAATGACTTAAAGTAATTAATAAAATAAACAGAGTACAATATGAAGATTGTACGTACAGAGACCAATTCAGTTGGAAAACCTCGGTTCTATATGCCTTATCACTAAATGCACTAAACACTACTTATCAAAGTGATCACTTGACGTAGACTAAGCTTCTTACAACTAGGTATGCGTACGCTAATAGCTGCACTGATGGTGATAATATGCCGCAATGAGCCTGTAACACAATGATTAGATCAAAAAAACTTGAGAAGTTAATAAAAGCACCAGATCAGATTAAAACTATGGCTAGCTTGATTCATATGATAAAAAGATAAAATTCAGAGCGGTTATATCTGCCGACTAATTAATGAAAAGAATGAAGTTATCCAGCCAGCGCTTGACTTTTAAAATGAGAAAACAACTCAAAGCAATTAGATTAACTGGTCCGATAAACCAGTGAATAAATGTAAATTAAATTAATTAAAATCAATGAGCTACCTCAATTCAATGTTTGATTTATATCAATAAAAGCAAACGAAGAGTAAACATAAGAAACAATGAGGCACAAAACTAATACCCAAATCCCGTTGGCGAACTCGGTCGATGGCCTCTATTGCGGGAACCACCAGTTAAGGCCCTTCGTCAGCCTTCCAGGGAAAAAAAGTTGTGGACCTGCTTATGGCCTTTTAAAATAAGTGGCAGTTCTGCACTTGAACTTCTGCCCACCAGAGAAAAAAAATTGCAGTCCTTTAATTAAACTTCTGGCCCAGCAGAAGAACCCTCGAACTCGGACTTGAGGGTGTATTAGACGAGATTCGACGGTCTCGGTCTTATGGGACGAACGTGGAAGCCGCTAATACAGCATGTAGAGCCCGAAGAATCGGTCGTATTAAAACACAAACAGAAACCACACAGTAACTCCCCTAGCACAAGGGTTGTATTATATCACAATACTCAAAACGACCTTCGAAATTAAATGCTGCGCCACAAGTAGTGATGGGCTGAAAACATGACGAGTGATTCGATACAAGTAATAATTCTAAGAAAATGAACGCCTTAATTCTCGCTTATTATGATGATAAAAGACGGCGGAAGCTACGAATAGTGAGCTAAAATTACATTCTTCCAGAAATGCTAGGAAATGCTTTAACAGGAATGATAAACCTTAAAAAATCTAAATCGAGAATGAAAAACGCGCGATAAATAGCCCATCCCTATTATTTGGCATAAACCTTACAAAATAACTGGTCAGCTGTACTGAACGAGAAATATATAGCAGAGGTCCAAAAACGATCTCCGGAACATCAACCTAGGTTCTCAAAAGGTAATAGAATATTCAAACTGAAATTAAATTATGGTTCAATAAGTCAAATGCAACGTATTTGCAGGCTAACAGAATTCTTTAGAAATATAAATCGACTCGCTGGCTCTTTACGAAAATATAATGCAAATCAAGCCAAGTTATCTTAATAATAAGGTACATACATCGCTTATCAACTAAAATAGATGGTCACAACGAATTCTAAAAGCTAATACGAATATATAGCTAATCTATACATAAAATTAAGAAAAGAGGCAGTTTCAAGCGAATTATTTAGTTCAGAATTAATAAATCGATCAGTGCAAAATACAGCATCATTTTTTTTCCCTAAATGCGGCATATAAATGAAATATTAAAATTGGCAAAATCGAACTGTTACAATCTCATCCGAAAACGATCAGTGTCGTATCGAAGCGGGGCCTGCGCGAAGTTTGTGCTTGTCCGTAATCCGTTTCTTTGGTCTCATAAGTGAATTTTTGAATCGTAGTAAACATTTATTCCTTGTAGTAAACGATGGAAAACGTTCAAAAGAAGCAAACGGGTAGCATTTGCGCTGCTGCAGGTTTTAAAAACAAATACTACAATTTGAATGAAACATTTCATCATTTCTCAATGTAAGAAAATATTGGTCTTCATATAAGTTTATGGATTTTTTCTTCTTTTATAAAAATCTGCTAATGTCACAATTACAATTTCTAAGCGTAATAATTTGGTTTCTGGGATTCGATTATGACGCCATATTTTATAATTATTATATATAATATGTGTAATGACTTTCCGTTAATGGCTCTTCTCTTCTGGGTTACGTATATGTTTTTTTCTACGACTGCCCTGAAAATACATAAAAACGCACTAACTGCTCTTGAAAACTGAACATTTCAAACACCGTGTGAGAAGTATACGTTGCACACGGCTTATTCGGGTATTTAGATTAAAGGGTTTCGTCTCCGTTTTAGAGCTTCGCCCTCAGAGATCCCATTCCCAGATCTCTAAAAATGGGGGCTCAATTTTAGGGCTTCATCCCCCCAGGAGCCCCTTTTTGCAAAACTGTAGAAAATGGGACTAGCCCCCCGGGGGTCTCATTCAAAAGCCTCGCCCCCAGAGAGCCCTATTTTAAAATCTGTGAAAAATGGGCCCCGTACCAGGGGTCCCATTTCAGGGCTTCACCCCCGGATGCTCCCTTTTCCAAATATGTAAAAAATGAGCCCCCGAGGGAAGGCAAAGCCATAAGAGGGGACCGCCGGTCGGTGAATGGCGCCTTTTTCCAAAGATATGAAAAGAATAACTCCAAAAATTAAGGGCGAAACTGTAAAAGGATGCCCCGGGTAGGGCGTTCTCCCAGCCCTGACATCTCAATACCTACTCATCAACTAGTTACAAAAATTGCTGTAGAGAAATGTTTGTATATGGTCTTTGTAAACTATAAATTTTAATTTAAAGACAAGATGCTTGATATATTATATTATAATAAATATTATATAATATCAGTATTATTTGCAGTCGTTGAAAAAGTATATGTAGTATGCAACGCGTGTGAAAATCACTTTTCACATGAGTGTGAAGTTTGATGGCACGAGCCGTAGGCGAGTGACATAAATGACACAATAATAAAAAATATTATTTTCAACACTTGTTGCACAATATACTATTTTTTCTATTTTGCGTTCAAAATGATATTTCGACACGTAAAGGTGCGTACAGACCTGAGGAGCCGCGCGCTCGACACGCACTCGTCGCGCCCACCGCGCGCCTGCTACGCGAACGCAACGCGCACGGTTTTCTCGCGCGCCTGTTGTGATCCATGTAGAGAGACGCGCGCGCCACGCGACTAAGTTCTATTGCACTTCTTCATTGATTCTCGCGCGATTGCTACGTGCCTACTACTACCCGTCCACACTGCGCCTCGCTCTTTCTTTGATCTGCAGTCGAAGAACCGACAGCAGACGGGTAGCGACGCGCCTCGGACAGGCGGCGCTAGCGCCGCGCGCGCTCTCCGTCCACACCTAGGAATTTTGGTCTGTCGCGTGCGTGTCGCGCACGCGTCGCGTGAGGTCTGTATGCACCTTTAAAGAGCCTCTTTTCGCCACTACTTTTGTTGACTGGTTGCTATAATATTAACAAAATTGTTCAATGTCAAGGCCCACTAGCAAAAGTTTCGACACCGCTTTGAATGAGATTTCTATTAATAAAGAAAGAAGTCAAAAATGACAAGATGGCCGCGCAACTGCTGATCGGAACTAGAATAAATTAATGTTTTTCATCAAAAAACCTGCAAAATACAATAAAATAGTATAAAATACACGTTTTAAAAGACATTTAGCGTTTTCGCACGCTACGAAACTCCCCACAAGCGTGTCGTTTCCTAATCTCGTCCTCGCGCGAAAAAATATGCTCTATAAACAAAAATCATTTTAATTATGAAATAGTTGTTTACCTAAGAAATTCGGAAAGTGGTACTTTTTCGCACGACGGAAGCGGAGTTAGTGCAAGGCGTCAAAGACACTATAGGCAAGTGTTAGGTCCAATATTTTTCCTATGAACATAAAAAATGTCACTTTTTCTTGGCAAGAGATATATTTTTAATAGAAAATCAAATACTGTTTAGAGGAAATGTGCATCGGTATACAAAGTATTATAACATTAAATTTGAGACTTTTGTAGGTAACGTTTTCATAAGTTTTGGAAAAAATCACAGTGCATAAAAGTAATTTTACCGCACTCAAAAAGATATTTTAAATAAGTGTCCAAGTTGCTTTTCCATATTTCCGGTAAAGTAAATTTCAAGCACTGAGTGCGGAAAAGTTACTTTACCGCATTCAGTGCGGAAAGTACTGCTTCCGCACGCAAAACACTGCGAAGAAGGCACTTTTCGGCACGTAAGTAGGAAAAAATAGTTTCTGGTGACCTTGGAAATTGTTTTTTTAATATCCCACTATAAAAACAAAAATATCTTCAGAATGTCAAGCCAAGATCAAAGCATTTTTTCTTTTTTATTGCAACATAATCCATTTTCCCGCGATTATTACATAACATTATACTCCAGTTTCTTTTCTCTCAGGGGCAACTTTTGCTGAGCTGTAAACTTATTTGCTTCTATTGGTTAAGTTAACCTGAGAGTAGAGTTAACCGTATGTTTCTAATACGGTATTTGGCTGTAAAAATAAAATGCCAATTATTTATGAAAAATCTTTTAGCATCGTGTTAGCTAATGTGCACCCGAGTGTGTACCAGAATTTAGATGATACATATTTATATTACCTCAGAGCGTATCAAAATGCGAATATGGATACTTTTGGGAATTTGAAAATGTCTCACGAAAACTTCGTACGTTACATCTCATTATTAGAAATAATATTACAAATGAATTTTGAAAAACTTGCTACAGAAAATAATATTGTCAAATCATTTGTAAATGCTAGGAAACAGAATTTGAATATCCCTGATCACATTTTACAAAAAAATATTTAGTAAATCTGGTTTTCACAGTACGACTATATTACACATTAAAATATGATAATAAAAAATTTAGAAATCCAAACAAAATGAAAATTGTGATATGGAAAAATCAGTAAATGTTTTGTAGGAGATACCTACGTGTTTTATTTACGCACTTTTGTCTTGTATTAAAATATTTAAAAAAGCTTTAAAATATATCCCTTTTTATTTCAAATCGTTTTCAAAGTTATATGCTACGCCTCTGGCAAATCCCTATAGTGCATTAGGCAGCCCCGTTCAAGGTCCTCGAGAGCTCGGGTGATCTATCAATGTCAATCAGTGTCAGTTAACCTACTGGTTTGTGTATTTACCGTGTATTTACCGTGGGCAAACTACAATGAGCAATACACACAATCATTCGTCCAAAGTACAGTAGAACAGAAAAGACCAATTATGCTTTTGATCAGGCCCGTTCCTGGGAAGTCAAGCGCCTGCGTGCAAGATATTATTTACGGTCCTTATACAAGGTGTTACAGAATGTTGTGAGGAAACTTTAAGGACAGATTCTACATCTAAAAATATGAAAAAAAGTTCATATAAACATGGGTCCGGAAATGCTCCGTTTCCATGATACGGGGTGTTTAAATTTTTCCATCTTTAATAGTTTATTTTACATTTATCGAAAACCCCTTGAGATATTGATATTGATATGAGTTTTGGTGCATGCAAATATACCATTACAGGTCACATCTACATGTACAAAATTGTTTTCCAAAGCACTTACATCAGTGGCGTTCGTGCAGTCTCTATGTTTAGCGAAAAAAACTGCGCGCCACTGGTTTTTACAAAAAATAATATGGCCTCCTTAAAGCCATATTAATTTTACTGAAAAGGACCTCTTGGACTTTTTCCTTCTGATACACCGTTTTCAAAATAAAAATTATTTTATTAAAGCAGTACAATAATAAGTCATCGGAGGGGTGCAATGAAGGCGATAATATGGAAACAACTTAACACGCTCCACGCATGGTTGTTTATAACAGGAGACAAAGCAAAAGTAGCTATAATATTTGATGAAATTCGGGATTAGGTTGTGCTCAACAAAGTACGCATAATTGAAATATCCCAAAACTGTATGATGAAAACAAACAGGTACTGAGTTGATTGAAGAGCGAAAAGATTCGCATATATACGGGCTAGAGCGTGACGCAAATAATGCGCGGCCGATAGAAGGCGCTGCGGCTGAAATGCGTACAAATTTTCTTCGCCTCGCAGTTCGCATTATTAACAGGCAGAGCTCGACGGCGTCATTCCGAGGAGTTTTCGCAAGGATAGTTTTTGGTGCATTAGAACTTGTTGGCTTGAATAATTTAATAATATTTACAATTATCTGAAACAATGTCAAATCTATCAAAGTAAATGGTTGTGCTTATCGTGGGTGCGATAATACAAGGAAGAGTAAAAACAATGCCATAAGTTTCTTTAAATTCCCCATATTAAAGCCAGTGATACTTAATCAATGGGTAGAAAATATCGGAAATCCTGAAATATATGTTATGGACGAAATGCTTTTAAAAAACAGAGTTATTTGTGAAAAACACTTTGATAAAAAAATACCTTATTATGGGTAATGGTAAAAGGAAAACTCTTCAGAAAACAGCTGTTCCTGTATCATGGAAAGGTAATATAAGCGTTTATTAATTTTAGATCACATTGCTTAAGGAAGTTTTAAAATATCTTTTTACATTTTAGAATCAAAATCAACATTTTCAGCCATTGATTTATTACATAATACCACAAATAATAAGGGATTTGAAGTTGAAAAGTCAGACGTTTTAAGTTCATCTCCTATGCCGTCAACAAGTTGGACAAGCGTTATGCAACTTTTATTTTTGTTTAAGTTTACTGTTGTTTGATCTTTTGCCATTATTAGGCTAGTAGTAGTAGGGTGTTTTTCGTCTTTGTATTGTGAGAATAGGTAGTTCAAATTTCATCAGAATTAGATTAACTGTAAAGGTCCGGTTGAATCAAAATAGAAGCAACACGGGTTGACATAAGACACCCGTTTCGTTTTTGAATTACATGGCTATACAGTCTGTCTCTACGTCAATGTCTAGTGCATTTACCACTTTTCGTATTTCGAGTTGATGATTGATTAATTTTAAGTAGTCGTTTTTTATAATATTCCCGAATCATTTTTATAGGAATGAAAATATTAAGGCGGCAAACGCAGAACATAGTCTTGATTTTTACATAATTTATCGACTATATGCTCTTTCTTAAAATGCATTGACTGTATTAATCTATTTTTTGAGCCGTTTTTCGGGAACATGTAAATTTTTATCTCTCACGAAATTCGCTATATCCTCTTTCTTATAATTACTTTTGTTTGACCTTTTGCCATTATTAGGGAATCCAAGGGCATTTTTTAAATTGGCGGCAATATTAATGTTAGACAATCATATTTTAAAACGTAAAAATCTCTGGATTTGTGTCGCGTTTTTAAATGCTTTATGTCCGTTTTCGCCGATGCTTTAAGTTTTTCTTTAAGTATCGTTATGAATGTAATCGATTAGCACCTACTTTTTAATCGTATCTCAGAAATTCCATGGGATAATTTTACCTTCATCTGTATGATGTAATTAAACTAATATGTAGGTATTACCGAACTAAAGCAATCTTAGCTAAACAATCGATACAATATTAAATTAATATTAAAATATTGATTAATTATTGACATCACTTAAAAATTGACATGTGTGTTAAAAGTGATGGGACCTTCACATATATTTACCTAGATTTCATTAAGTATGTTAATTATTGCAACCTATGCGAAGAAATTTGTGTACATTTATCTAAATTTGTTAACATTTAAACAAAATGATTTGAGAACTTCAAGTGTCGTACATATTATTTGTTATACAGCTTCTATAAAAATGTATACAAAATTTTCTAATGTGGAAGGATCTTAAACTTATTTTAAGTTTCACATTTTGGCCGCGTAAGAATTTTACTTTTGTGAATAATTATTCAAAGCGTTTTTATGATGATGATCATAATGTATTATCGACGTAAATTAATCTTAGCTTAACTAAGATACGATATATAAAAAAAATAACATGTGTTTAGCGAATTTAGCCAGATTTCAATCTATTAAGTATTGCTCGCGGCTTTGAAAAATGGTGAAATGCTACTTATAGGGCTCGCGGCTTTGAAAATGGTGAATCGCTACTTATAGGGCGAAAAGCGCCGCAGGCAATGCGCTGCAGGCGAAAAATTTTTGAGGACCACTCCCAGACTGTCAAAATTTGTTAATAATTATTACCGTTATTTTTTAGATAAATCATGAAAAAATAAGATATATTCATATTTTATTAGCAAAAAACATTTTGTGTACTTTCTTGAATAACAAAAACCGAGACAAAGGTTAATTCGGGGGTTAACTCTTGCTTGCTTAGATACAAGACTGCATCAATAACTGTCCGTAAGCAAATTCTATTCAATAATTAACTGGCATTTTAAGTGTTCTTCAGAATCCCCGTGTTTACGCAACGATCTAGTAATATTTAGAAAATCTGTAAATGCGTCCCTATTTCAAACAGAAAGTTTATTTGAAATCAATAAACACGGCCAGCAAAATAATTATTGTAACGCTGTGCTACTACATAGCTAATTAAATTTGAAAAACCAGGAAGACTTCAAATAAATATTGTATGATCTGCCACTTGTTTATTTCTTTTTTTAAACCTATGTTTAAAATAGTAGTAGGTCGACATTGCAATAAAACATCTCTCTTATCTTCATCTGTCAAACGTCTACATGGAGTTTCCAACAAAATGCACACTAAGTCATTAATCGGATTCTTTTTAAAAAATGTTAAGGACAATGCGTGTTTAATATGCTTTACAGAATCCTCACGTTACATAAACATTATCTCGCGACATTAACCATACTCGCGTACCCTTTCTTATTCCATACGGAATCTTTATTTGAAAATAACAGGCAAGGCCAACAAAATAATTTTCCTAAAGTTTGGCTACTACAAAGCCATTTGTAATTTAAAAACTAATCATGTTTAAAGTTAACATTCCACGATTTGCCACCTTTAAATCTCCCAGCAAAGTACAAACAATATCGTTAACTGGATTAATTTTAAAATGTTTAAAAAAGTTCCCTCTATCGACAAAGTACACGCGAAAACTACCTAAACAACTAACCGTCTAATATAAATCCTAACTGTAGGAAATCTACGTACACATGCA
>MU191272.1:3979-36854 GCA_016904865.1 Pissodes strobi | reverse complement strand
TGAAGAATTTTAGTTCTTGATCGTATTATGTGGGCTGTGAGCTATTTTAAGTTGAATTTCTTTCTTTAAGTTAACGGTACTAGAACCATCTTATTCGGATTCACATTTAGTTTTTTCTTGCAGCTCCAGTTTTCGACAATACTGTGACTATTAGGTCTTGAGTATTGAAGCTCGAGTTTGTTAGTTTTGTTAATAGGGCATCGGTCACTATAGACCAAAGCAGGGTGGACAAGTCTGTTCCTTGGGGTAACCTTTTTTGCAGCTACAATGGAGGTTAAGGTCATTCCCGATATTCGCTGTAATGCATGTGTCTTTTAGCACGGATTGAAACAATTTGATTATAGAGGCTTCAAGTCCTCTACCTACGCACGTACTCCTTATTGATTTACATGAAGTATTCTCGAACACTCCCTCTGTACCTATGAGTGCACCAGAGCAATGCTTTTTCTAGAAGCGTTTTTTTGATGCCTTTTGTTAGGCACCTCAAGCCACTTATCGTCGATTTATCTCGTTGACAGACAAATTGGTTTACATGAAGCTACGAAACAGATACAGTTTCACTTTTGATGCATAAATCAATCAGTGGAGCTCAAAAAGTGAGTCTATAAAAGGGGCTCTCCCACTTTCCTGCCTTTCGTTAGTAAATTTACCATTAGGCTTTTTAGTTAGACCTATACTATTGGAGTTGTCATTTAATAGATCTTTTTAAAGTCGTACCACCAGGTCCAGTTCGTCAATCTCTACGCAGAACTGCTTTCATGGTCTTTTCTTGCATATTCTCAGCCCTTTATTGTATTCATTCTTCTATTCACCCCCAATTTCCTGATTTTTTCCACATTAAAGAGCTTCTTAGTCTCAAATGTCAGCTTACTGAGTTTCCTGTCCCCGCAGGGTATATACTGTACCTAGTTTTACATGTAGTAGGGTAACTAGCCTCATAGGTTTTTGGAAGTTTTTGCAAATCTTCTATTGCCCAATTGGTTAGTATCGGGGTTCCTACTATGGTCAATTCAAATGACTACAGCCCAGATGTCAAACCTGATCCGACATCGAATGTGGCAATTTTCATCGGACTAGCTATGATTAGATCTAATGATCTAAAACCACTTTTCTAATGGCAATCCTAAAAGTAGGGGTGTTATCCTTGTTAATTATGTCGGTGTTGTTAAAAAACAAAAAGGTACTCATTTCTTGTGTTGGAGCTGCCCTATAACATATGATGTGCGTTAGCATGGCAGCTTAACAAGTACTGCTTGTCCCTTCTCTATACTACGCTAGGAGGCGCTTGACCTTGTCTGTTGATACTTGAAGCTAGTCAGCAAGCAACTAGCCGAGATTATAATACGCGTTTTGCTTCTCTCTATAGGGGCTTCCACTTCGAAGGCCACCATATCTCTAATATCGCATATAAGCCTTATCACCTTGCTATAGCAAGACAGATTATTATCATTTTACAAGCAATTACAGTTTAAAGATACTATCAGTTTTAAAACGCAAAATTCTAAAATATTACCATGACACTGTCACGACATGTGTGAGGTGACCCCACGCCTTGGTTGGCGTGCAGGTTATATAGCTCAGATTTGAAATCGATCTACGTAAGGTAAGACGAGATGATGATGAAGGCACGTCAAAACAATAACAATGCCTATTAGTCAAAGACTTGATAAATTTACATAGTACCCGATTACTAAGGTGCGGATATTTTGTCGATTGAGGTTCACTTTTGAATTGTTTATAGGCCTTTGGTCACTGATTTATAATAGAGTTTTTTAAGAGTTGTGTTTTATTTATGGTTAGCTTTGACTTCATTCCACTCAGAGTTTACACAAGACTCGCTATTTGACAGATTCTACTTTGAAATTATCTTTCGTAAAGCTTTGACAATTTTCTCGTAGCTTCGGCTTTACTACTTTAGATGGAGAAACCGAGTTCACCCGCATGTGTGCTGCGAAACTCGGGTGTAGGTAGGAAATGATCGACCTTACGCACATGTGTGCTTCCAAGGAACTTGTTTGGGTCTACCCAACTAATGGTTTGCTTGAGTATTTATATAATTGAATGTGCTGATCATTGCACGTTTAAGGTTTATAATCGCTTGCGTTGGACCGGTCGCGTTGTTTATAATTTTTCTTGAAACTTTACATAATATTTTCCAAGTTCAATTTCAAACTTGTGCAGTTTTTACAGGAAACCATTTTTATTGCAGAAATGATTGAAGATTTATAATGTAACGACTTTTAAAAAATATTTGTGACATCTCTGGTGGACAGTAAATCTAGTTTACCTGCACACACTTTCCTTTTCAAATCATGACCTCTCATTTGATGGTTTAGAATCAGTCTGAATAACCAAGACCACCAAATCATTAGCCTTGCATTTTCGCTACTAACGAAAATGCATTATATTCTAGTTTTCCATATTTTCAAAATTAATCGCTAATTATATATACTATGTATATTTTTTCAGTTTTGACAAAGCAGGATCCGGAATTAGAAAACCAAAGCGGCCAGCGTAGACAGGAGATCCAGCAGATATCCCTAAAGTCTCTAGAGGCTACAAAAGTATCGGTCAGCAAAACCCAAAGCATCTCTAGCGCCTTCGAGAGTTGCCTGCAGACCAGCTCGAACTTCTGTGATGTTAGTGTTAAAGAAGCCACTACTCTACGCAAAGAAAAAAATCTATCCGTTTTAGAATCCTATAGCAACAGCCCACCGAGTATCCGGAAATTAAACTCCATTAGCATTTTTTCGCAGTCCCCAGATATTTTGACAACCAAGCCTTATGTCGGGCTAGATTTGGTAGCGTCGAGTATGTGCATGGCCAAACCAGAAACACACCTATCCAGTGAACCGCCTCACCTCCATCCGGTTTTGAAAACGGACAAAAAGTCAGGAGAACACAAGACGGTTCGCATAATGTTCTCTCCTCAAGTGATTGTGACTCCTGATGACGCCATTGCAAGAATATTTGAAAACGACGCAATTGAGGTTCAAACCGAAAGAACTCAGCCAGACGGTCATGCAGATATTAGGTCTAATCTAGAAAATGGAAAGGTGGTGCAGCCAGAAGAAGCTGTTACCAGTTCGCAACACGTAACGTTTCAAGATGGTAATCTTGTTGGGGTGTTAGATAGTATACCGCAGGATCTGGACTATCTTTTAAACAGAAGCGATGAACCCGAAACTGTGGCGGGTACATCGACTTTAGCCAGAAAAGTTTCGAAACCGCCTGGTGCTAGTGTTATTAACAAAATACCTGAGGAGTTAATTAATGACGAAGTCAGTGCGGTTCCTGAGGGCATAATGTTAAGAACTAACTGTTAATAAGAATTTATTTAACTATAGTTAAAAATGATGTATCTGAGTTTGAGTGAATTCCTTTTCTCTGTGCAGTTATGAATGTTTTAAATATGAATTAGAGATTCATTAATTTCAATCATATTGAATTGGCAAATTTTTTCAAATAATAACTACGCTGCGGCAGGGATATTATCTCATTGGGGTGAGGAGAGGCCGAGAGCGGAAAGCTGAAGGGAAAGACAATGGATCACTATCAAAAGTTGGAAGCATTAAATAAATTACATAAGGTATCATTGTCCTTAATATAATAAATAATAATGCTTTCTCCTTGTACACTTTACGACTCATAAATTTGTACACTTGTAACGCATGCAAGAGTGTATCAAATGATTCCAAATATTCTATCTGAATTAATTGTTTGTATTAAAATGTGTCCAGGAATATGGTCCAAGTTAGGGTCCATTTTCTTTCCCTCCCACTATAAAATAGGATATAACAGGTATTCTTTTTATAATATAGAAACTCACAGAAGACAACAGAGTAATAATTTGTAGTAGATTTTGTATCCTTAATGGAATACAGTTCATTTAGCAGATGTATATAATATATAATTCTGATGGGTTTAAAATTTAAGCAGATGTATCTTTTTAAGACTGATGGATTGTATTAGGACTTAAGTTAGGTTTATATAATGAAGAATTTAAGTCAAAATTACGGGCTCTTTGCGTATTATTAAGTAACTGATGCCATTAAAAAGATATACAGGGCGATTCTGTAACATGGATTCGTGGACTAAAATTTCAGGTTGAGCATTTTTCACGTAGAATAAATTCCTGAGCCTAAAACATGAAGATCTAGCCCAATTTACATGAGTTTAAAAGTTTCCAAAATACAGGGTGTCAAATTTATTATTTTTTGTACCTTTATGTAAGCCCCCCCCTCATTTTAATAATCGCATATCTTGCACGGAATTTGGTACTTAGGGTTTTCTTAGAATGAAAAATCGAAAACTGATCACTTTGGTTTAGTTTGGGCTTTTTAGTTTTTCTTTGCCTGTAAATGATCCTTGCCTTTGGTTTGAAGCATTTCGGGATAATTTAGCATCGAAGGGGTCACCTTCGATGCTAAATTAACCTGTAATCTTCATTTAGAGCGAAGACTAAAGAAGGCATGCATTTTCTATGAACAGTGCCGCAGGACCGTGGGAAAAACCAGGGGGGTGAAACCCAGAGTCGTAATGTGAATCTATACTGCAATCATAAGAATCATGATTGCCTATGGAGCTATAATTTGGTGGCCCGAGAGTCGACAGAAAACGGCAATGCCTAAGCTCAGTCAGATACAAAGAACTGCTTGCCTAACCATAACGGGAGCCATGAGAACGACCCCAATCAGAACCATGGAAATAATGTGTTTGCCGCCCTTAGATATTTATCTAAGGAAAGTGGCTCTGACTGACTACATTGCTGAGGCTCAGAGTCGTTGGCGTGCAACCCAGCATAGAATGTGGAGAGACTATACGCCACTTGAGAGAAGAGTCGGAAGATTGCCACTACTGCAGACCAGCGCAGACAGCATACCTCCCAAATTTGTTTTCGACAAACTATATGATACAAATAAAACCAAATGAGCCTATTACCGAAGATGCGGTTAACATTTTGGTGGATGGCTCAAAAACCCAGGAAGGAGCAGGCTGTGGAATTTATTCCCGAAGCTTGTGAATTGAACCCAAATGGTTAATGGAGGGACAATCAAGCATAGTTCAGTCCGAACTTAATGCTATATCCATAGCCGCAAAAGAGAGTGTTCGCAGGAATACCGCTTGGGTAATATTACCGATTTACTTGTGAATATTTGCGTCTCTCATTAATCAAATTCATCTAATTTGAAAGAGGCTTAGTCCAAATTTACGGAGAACATAATTATTTTATCGTTCAGTGGTCACGCACATTTTTTACGTATTTTCATTCAAATTGAACAGTATTATTTGGGTTAATTCTCAGAGTAAATTCTATATATTCCTGCAAAGGTAGTAAATTGAATTTTCAGTAGAATTTCTCCGAATTTTCCCTCACAGTATTGCTGGTTTTAATATTTTTTCTTTTCAGGCTCATTTAATTAAATTTTCAATTTATTTGTTACATCAAGCATATAATTATTAGCACTTACCCTATCTAGTCTCAATCCTGATGTACCGACGCTATTTTGCATTTATGAGAGGTTAATCTCACATATGTAGATTTATTTGGTTTTTATCTTTTATCTAAATTTCTATCTCGATGCGAGATAGCGACTACTTTATCTTTATCTTTAATTGAATTGAGGCGCAATTGCGCTGAGTTTTCGTTTCTACCAAGGCCCTAAGTCAAGTCATAGTACTTACTTATTTTGAGTCATAAGACTCGTTGTAAGAGGTTGTACCTCTATTTCTTCATCTATTATTAAATTTAAAGTTACCTTTTATTTAAATTTACCGAGAGTCACTGAATTGGAACGTTATTCCATTATTTTCTTTTAAATTTCGTATTTTAAAGTAAAGAAAGGGATATCTTGAGTAACAGTAGTTATTTATAATTTTTGCTCAACTTAACATTGTAATTCAAGTTTCTGATTATATCTGCTTTAACCAGTAAATTTTCAATTTGTTGATTGCATCCTTATGTGTTTAACAGTGTCACTGATGTTCACATGATATTTCCTTGAATATTATGTAATTAGCAATATAGAGTGGTCTAAGACTAGTTTATTTCTCCTTTCATGTTATAAATCTACCTGTTGACTGGCCGAAGACACGTTGCTGTAACAACTTAGTCGAAGGGAGCCAATACTTCTTGAACCAATAAGTCCTCGATAAACCCAATTGATACAAACTTGGGAACAGGCAGAAACGGTTCCAGTAAAGGTCCCAATACGATCGCATGGTTACAGAATAATTGGACGAAGTTAAGTATCAGTCAGTCAGAAGATAAACATATTGTAAAGACCAAGACCAACTGTATTTAATTTTTTAGTCTGTCACGATTAATTTTTTAATCTTTCCCAATAATTTTAATTTTCATTACTAAGTCAATTTATTCATCAGACAAACTTCAATCAAATAATTTCATCAATTATATTTGTAATTTAATTATATCGATACCATCAACCATATTTGTAATTTAATTTTATAGTTAACATATAACTTGTTTTTAATTTATTTCTTTAGTTTAT
Source organism: Pissodes strobi (assembly GCA_016904865.1). Lineage (NCBI taxonomy): Eukaryota > Metazoa > Arthropoda > Insecta > Coleoptera > Curculionidae > Pissodes > Pissodes strobi. The sequence continues at coordinate 30,342 of MU191272.1, read as the reverse complement.
CGCAGGATAGAGACATTGCGAATTATAAAGGCAAACTTCTGGTATTTTTATCTTTATTGTTATTTATATTTAAGTATTCATATTCAGTTCGCATTGTCTCTAGGAACTCTAGCGCCCAAACAAATTTGGGCTATGCAACTTTACTATTTAACTAATGCTTATATATTACCTACATGCAGTGGTGTGCCCATGGAGGGGTTAAAAGTGACCCCCCCCCCCCCCAAGAGCTCAGAATTTTCAAACGAAAAAGTGAAGAAAAAATGGGAAACAAAATAAAAACCCGAAAATGATATACCTGCTCTACTACACAAAAATGTTATCTGTCTGTGTCTAAAAACGTATACCCAGATAATAAATTGTACCGTAGAGTTCTGTGGCGGAGCTGCTGGAGTACAGAATCCATCTGATCAAATACACCCAGTGTTGCCAACCTCTGAGTAATCGTTTTCCCTCCACTTATCTGAAAAATTCCCATTGTTTTAAATTGTTGTGCATTAAAAATATTAAAAATATATTTTTGTTTATTAAAAAAAAATCGAAAAATAAAACTCTTTTTTCCAAACAAAAAACGATGTACAAGACAAACGACAAAATTTTTGGGATTTTACACTTGATTTAAAATATTCCCATTTTGAGTTAACTTTTTTTCATATTGAATATTTCCGCAAAACGGCAAATTTTCCTTGAGTTAGTACCTTTGAATACGCCACCCGCGCCGATGCCGTCGACCGCTACTGTAGCCTAGTTTATTTCATTTATTAGACAATGATAGATGATTACCAATCTTAGATTTATCCTCAATTTCTCCTCTCCCATATGCTTAGCACCCCCCTCCCTCCACCCCATACAGTTTCTGGGCACGCAACTGCCTACACGTTACATAATAATATAAGCCTTAAAACTGCACATTACAAAAAGTTTATTGCAGTACTTATGTGGATTTTACAATGTCAATATTCATTATATATGGTATCTTAGACAAAACGTGAACGCATCATTTAAGAATTTTTGAATTAACATTTATTTAATTACTATTTAGGCCAAATAATTCTTTCAATCCAGTCTAAGTAGTAGGAGACCCTAGTGTAAACTCCTGGTATTTCACCTAAACCGCAACCAGCTCCAAAAGATGTTATCCCTATAATATCATATACATTTCTATTCAGATTTTTACGTTTTGACGATTCTGGTTTTCGGATTTGCAATGGTCCTCCAGAATCCCCCTGCAACAGAAAAAAATAGTAAATAACTTTTCCGATAGTCACTTATATAAATGAGAAAAGAAAACATAATTAACGTGGCTAGAAAGTGCCTTATATTGCATGCGTATTGAAAGTTTTTCAATGGCACAGTAACAGAACAGTAATTTCAACACAAGTGTTAAAAAGTTATATTAACACACGTGTTGAAAAGTAGCTGATGCTGTCAATTTGACAGCATATTTGATTTGATACTGGCTTGAGAGATGAGGATGAAGCGAAAAGTACTGGACACGAAGATCTCGCTTTGAAAGTGCAAATGTGAATGCACATCATCTGCGCCAAAACACTTTGCACACGGATATTTCATATTTGTGCACGCATCTTTCATCGTCAAAAATCTGGGACATGTCCACTAGACTGAGCTTCATAGCAATCGTCACGGTTTTGTTGTTTTATTGACTAGATAGGTCAAAAACTGCTATTTCAAAATATTTAAGAAAAATCTGATACTGCAAAAATTTTAGAAAAAGCAAGCTTTATGAGTTGGAACTACTCCCAACAAAATCGAAGAGCCAGTATGAAGCAGAAACTTTCTTTACCAGCTTTGGTTGTGTTTCCAAGACTTTTTCCAATCTTATCAATAATGATAACGTTTCGTTGGCCGTCATTATTTCAATCTTACTAAGATTCATATTTACTTATATTTTCTTTGAGTTATCATTTAGGTGATTCAACATCTCTTTAATTCATTCCTTTGATGTTGAAGCTGGTTCAAAAATAAGTCGTTAGCAAGCACAGCTAACACTGAAATTTTTAGAGCTTCAATTTAACTGTTTGAATACATCCAGAACCAATGCCAATTAAACTATAAAGATGTCCAAATTCTTTGCATTGGCCTATTATTTCATATTCATGTCATAATTTTTATATGAAATATAAGGTCCTCATAAATATTTCTGATAATAGTCGCTATCAAAAGCTATTAAATTTTATGATAATTTACAAATACTTAACTTATGGAAATGATATAGTCTCTCTGAGATGGAATCTACCCAGTTCTGTTGCAGAAAGGGCAGAATATACTAATTCCACACATCTGCAAGATACTCAGAGCATACATAGCGTGGGGACATACGCCAGCGGTATGGCAAAGGCCAAAAATAAGCAGGACACCTGATTAAACGCCAAAGTCATACACATCAATAATCCTAACTTCATTCCTGCTTAAAACACTGGAAAAACTAGTCGATCGGTATATCCACGACAACATTCTCTCAACAAAACCTCTTAACGAGCGTCAATATGCGTAACAACCAGGAAAGTCTACAGACTCCTGATGAAGGCAATAGACGATAAGGGGGTGGCACTAGCCACTTTTCTAGACATAGAGGGTACTTTCAATAACGCTCCAGCCGAATCGTTGGCTGGAACCCAAAGAAATCCCCCCCAACCGTCTGCAACTGGATCCAAAAAAACCTAAAGTATAGAACAATAACTGTCTCCATAGGTGCGGATACGGTTACGGCGCGGGCAGGAAGGGGCTTCCCCAATGAAGGGTCCTATCACCACTACTGTGGGTTATTCTGGTGGATAGTCTACTAGACAATATGGAAAATGAGCTATAGTCCTGCCTATGCTACGTAGACGACTTAGTCATAGTAGTCAGGGGAAGGAGCATGGGCTATGTTTCAACAAGAGCACAAAAGGCCTTGATCATAGTACGACAATGGTGTGAAGAGGAGGATCTGTCAGTTAATCTGCTGAAAACCACAATAGTCCGATTCACAAAGGGCATTAAAGGATCTGAAAAATCCAATGCTCAGCGGGATAATAATTCCCTTTTCCAAGGAAGTCAAATAGCTAGGTGTCACTTTTGACCAAGGTATGACTTGGGGACCACATCTTAGCAAGGCCACTCAGAAAGCAAGAATTGCACTGGGCAGATGCACGCGACTTTGCGGGAGAAACTGGGGGCTGAACCACGAATTGAATCTCTGGTTGTACAAAATGGTGGTAAGGCCCTTGCTAACCTATGGCTCTATAGCCTGGGGCATAAAGGTCACGCAAACAGGTGCAATAAGGCAACTAGAAGGCGTACAAAGGCTGGCATGTCTGTGCGTCTCGGCAGCGATGAGAACAACCCCAACTGCAGCACTGGAAATCCTGCTAAATCCACCTCCAATACATATCCTCATATAGGGGAACGTAACGATAGTACAATACCGGCTCAAGCAAGGCAACAAGCCGATCAATGAATGAGAAAGGCCCACAAGCTGGAAACTAGAGGACAGCGAGGAGATCAAGTACCTCTTCGAAATGCAATCAGACGAAACAACCCCTTCCTATGGGTTTAATAGCCCCTTCTCAATAGTAATTGTAGGCAGAGAAGAATGGGAGGGGAGGCTTCCTATAAAAGCAGACCAAGCGTGGTATATCGACGGCTCTAAGGCCAGTAAAGAGGTGGGAGCCGTGGTCCACGTACCAAGGTTAAATACCTCCATAAACATGGACAGTCAAGCCACAGTGTTCCAAGCAGAGATCGCGGCAATTGAACACTGTGCTATGGAGATAGAGAAATTGAACATTAGAAAAAGGAGAGTAGTCATATATTCCGGCAGTCAAGGCCGCCTTAAAAGCACAGTGCAAACAATGTCAGATCTAGACTAGTTGACAAGTGCCCTTGAAGAGGTCGGTCGTAACAATAAACTCACCATTGCGTGGGTTCCGGGGCATGAAGGCCATCAAGGCAATGAAGAAGCCGACAAACATGCAAAACGGGGCGCAAGTAAAGTTACGTTGGGACCTGAGCCCTACTGCGGGATAGCAGGAAAAATTTTCAAAACAGCAGTTAAAAGCTGGATAGCAAAACAATCTATAAACCGTGGCAACTACAGGCCAAACAGTCAGGAGTGTCAGGAGGAGGAGGAAACTCTAAAACACGTGTGGTGCGAGTGTGAGGCTCTCTGCGAGCTCAGGTATGCAAGGCCATAAGAAAACAAACCAGGACCTGTAAGGTACATGGAAGAGCCGGTACTCCATTTGTGGAGTTTGATCAGGAAGACCAGCCTGGATGAGGTCCTTTAAGCATGGTTCAGTGTGCTACAATAAACCTGCATGGTTGCAGAGGTGGGTACCAACGCCAACTCTCTTCAATTCTATTCTATATAGTCTCTATAGTATTTTCTATTGGTATTCACATTGTTTGAAGCTGATCCATAGCTTCCTGACCAATTTGAAACCTTGCCAGTTCCAGTGGTTAGTACGTGCTCAGCCTTTTAGTTAGCCTGTTGGTTATAAAACTCTTGTTGGTAGCCTACGTAGATGATACAGCAAACTTATCGGTCGGTGAAATTAATTTCGGTATTTCACCATAAGTGTCCAAATTTCTCAGATTCCATTCTATCGCTAAGTTGGATGTGAAAATTACATTCTGTTCTATGATGAAAAATAATCAGCATAAGATTATTCTGCTATAGCTAATGTTAAGGTCGGGTTTTTTTTTCTCAAGATTTCTTTCTGCCACCCTTACAAAAATATATATATCTTCGCCACGAGCATATTTTTATCTGAATTATTCGACACTCTTGTAACTCCAACATCTTCATCTAACGATTCTTCGAGGTTAAATAATTATTGGTTAAGATGATTAATGATTATGCTTACCTGACAAGTATCTTTCCCGTCATTACCTCCCGCACATATTTGAATATTGTCCACAATTCCTTGGGCGAGTCGTGTTCTAGGTATGCTTTTATAAAAACTATTACATCTGGTATTGTTGGTCAGAATTAAATTTACATCCATTAAATGACTACTAACTTCTCCTAAAACAGCAGGTATTTAAAATAGTAATAAGAAATTAAAAATGATCGATATATTTTGAGAAATCTTCATAAGTGAATACTTATTAAAGTTTGTCAAATATTTTTAGAATACAAATATTTTACTCAAAAATGTACTAATTCAATTCAAAAGGTACTTTATTGTTTCAAAATATACATTTTGTGAACAAAGCATGTGTACCCAAAGACATAAATTATCGAAAACAGATTAAAACGAGTAAAATAAGAGAGAAAACAGGTAAATACACTGAAAAGCACATAGTAGAACATAAAAAAGTATATAAAACAAAAAATTAAATAAGAAATTGTACAACATCCTCAAGGACGTCTCTCTAGAGCTCCTCCATACTATAGTATGGTTTAGTTAAAAGTATTGTTCTAAGTAATCTGCGAAAGGCATCAGGCATCAGAAGATGCTAGAGATATTATCAGCAACCGGGGTTGACAAGAGAGACATTACAATCATAGCACAGCTCTACTGGAACCAAACTGCGGAGGTGAGACTTTGGATGCCGTGTCAATAAGGGAGGGAGTACGGCAGGGGTGCATTTTGTCTCCGCTCCTGTTTAACATTTACTCGGAAGCCATTTTCAGAGACGCTCTATTGGAAGATATGGGAAGTATTAAAGTGAATGGAGTCCACATCATTAATATAAGATACGCAGACGACACCGTCGTCCTAGCCGATAACAAATCAGACTTGCAAGAAATGATGGACCAGATTACACAACACAGTGAACGATTCGGACTACACATGAACATTTCCAAGACCAAATTGATCGTTTTCTCCAAGGCACATATCACCGAAACGCTTTAAATCAATGGCAGAAATATCGAACAGGAATCATCCTTCAAATATCTTGAAAATTTTCACCAGAATGAAGCATTTTTTCACTAGTCTTGATTTGAGCTTGGAGCTCAGAATGCGCATGGTCAGGTGCTATATATATCTTCAGTGTATTACTGTACGGTCGTGAGGGCTGGACTTTCGATCCGATAACTGAGAGAAGGATCGAGGCTTTTGAGATGTATGTATATGGCCGCATGCTTCGTATCTCATGGATTCACCGCGTTACAAACGAAGAGGTATTAAGACGAATGAAAAAGTCAAAAGAGTTATTAGCCATCATTAAAGGGAGAAAAACAAAACATATCATGAGAGGCGAAAAATACGAATTACTGAAGATTCATGGAAGAAGTTCTGTTGGAAGTCGTCAGAACTCCTGGTTGAATGACCTTAGAATGTGGTTCGGATTCACTTCGACTGAGATATTTAGAGCTGCTGTATCCAGGACAATGTTAGCCATATGGATCGCCAACCTTCGTGAGGAGAGGACGTGATAATAAGAAGAAGAATCTGCGAAAAATTTTCAATGAATTAACCGTTCTTAAACTGATTTTCAGATGATTAAAAACTGAGACCCTCATATATCTTTGACTTTTTCACCAAATTACCTCTTGGAATCGTTAAGGGTAAATTGTGATATGCTGCGGTGTAGAACCCGGTGCAGCCAGGTGTGATGTTTAAAAATAAGGGAAGATGTCTCCAAAATGAAAAGAGATGTCAGAGTCAAGATCTTCTGAGACACGAAGTGCGGTCCACAGGACTGTCCCTGAGGCACATTTATAATAAATCTCACTGCTTTTTTCTGAAGAACGAAGAGGACGTTCAAAAGGCCTCGATTAGCCACACCCCAGAATGGTATACCATACTGGAAATGTGACTCAAACAAAGAAAAATAGACAGTCCTTGCTAGTTGCTGACCCAATTCTTCCCTAACTGCTCTCACAACAAAGCACTCCAATGAGTTACCTACTCAAGGCTAGTATATGGTCCTCAAAGTGCAAATCGCCATCAATGGTGATTCCTAGGAATCCTTGTTGCAGGTATTCCCGGAAAGAGGCCCTCAAAAAGCAAACCCGTGATTGCGCGATTGCAATCGAACCACTCCTTAATGTTGGTCAAGTCATCAATCATGGCCTGCTTCAGCCGCTCAATCTCTATGTTCTGCCATAAAATTGAGGTAGCATCAGCAAAAAGAGTGAAATGTCCGAAGATGTTTAATTGGACGAGGTCATTATTATATAGCAGGAATAAAATAGGCCCCAAAACAGAGCCCTGTGGAACACTACAACTACCCTTTAATGATGAGGACCTTACTCCCGAGCACACCACAGACTGATATCGACACTCAAGGTAACATCCAAACCAAGAGAGAACCAGGCCTCGAGACCCATATCTCTCGAGCTTCAACAGCAGTATTTGGTGATCAACACAATCAGCATTGGACGGGTCAAGAACACAGCCGCCAAAATGCCTCCCTGATTCAACCCTTCATAGACATCTATCTTCAAGAAAGCTGTAGATAGCATCATGAGTACCCTGAGCTTCTTGGAAACCATACTGTTTAGCAGTTATAAGGTTAAACGAATGTAGATAATTCCAAATCCTTTTTTTCATCAGCTTTTCAATGACCTTGGACAAAATAGGTAGTAAACCCATTCAACTTGTTTGTAATAAGTATCTAATGCAAAAATAATAGGAGCAATAATTGTTTTTGACTGGCAATACTCATGTTCTGGCATTTTACCAAAGCTAATGTCAAGCACTACTTTACCTCAAAATGAAGATGAATAGAATATATTTAGTAGAAAATCATGTTGTTGACTCTGCTTATAATAATGGCTAAAATTATCTTTTAATTGTTTCCTTTTTATAAAATGGAAATGGTGATCACAAGACAATTAACAATTATTGCTATTGAATATATTATAATAAGATGTTTACAGTTTTTGAATCTACATAAAATTCTGACACATTTTATGTGGCGCTTTACACTTTCATACTAATTTCTTAAACTAAATACAGTAGGCTTATCATTTAATTTTCTTAGCCAAGGCACCATGATCATGGCCGTTTCATATACAAACAGGGTGTTCCACGTAGCAGTTCCACCCCTTTTATCTCCGTTGTCTTTTACAATATCTCGGTATGGTTTGAAAGCTTAGCTTAAATATTTAGCTGGATGTATTTTCACGTTTAACCTAATCTGATTACCGATTACTGATTTTTAGGCCGCTTCTTAAATGGAATGGTACTCTTTTATTTGACATCTAATAGGGTGAACTGGTCCATAGTGGGACGGTTATTTTCAAAAATTTATAGCACCTTTATTAAGCGTTTGTAAATTATAATAAGCGTACCTATACATGGGTATAGATGTAAGGAAGCAAACTAATAATAACTTCAAGTAATCCTTTATTTGTAACAAATGTTATTCAACAAGTCCCACTATGGACCACTAGTCCCACTATGAACCACTACAGGGTCGATTGTGGGAATCATAGTGGTCCATAGTAGGATTAAAAAAAACACACTTTTAGTCTATTTTAAATTGGAAAAAATTCACAGGGCACATAAACTGGTGAGCAGCCCTAGCTGTACTTCCACTAATGGAGGGAGGAGGCAGCTTTAGTAAAATATCTTCTGCTACTAGGGTATCTTCATCGGGTTTGTCGGGGAAAACAAATTTGCCGACCACAATACTCTTCATAAAGGAGATATTATAATCATCTTCACTTATTTTAATAACCTGACCAACATAATGTTTAACAGATTTCTTGGTCATGTATCTTACTATAACATAGCCCTGCTCTTGAATAGACAAATCTTGATATTCTGATGTGACGCTTTCTAAATCGCTAGAATCGTTGCAAATCTCTTCACTAACATCACTGTTCGAACTAATGTCGTCATTAAAAACTTGACGCTTAACTTTTTTAGCCTTCTGCTTTTTTTCTTCTGAAAGTGCTTTTTTAGCCAATTTTTTTATGCTGTTCCTCTATGGCATCTTTTACGGGGTATCTGTTATTATTGATGACTGTAGCTTCTTTCTGCTTTTCTTAAGGTCTTTTCTAGGAGCAGCTTTGGCTGCTGAGGGGTTGTTATATTGGATGGGCCAGGAATTGGGCTGACATGTCGTGGTTTTTAACATCCTGATTATTTTCTACATCCTGATTATTTTCTACATCCTAAACATCTCCCACATCCTGAACATATTCCATATCCTGAACACCTTCGTTAGCCTTATTTTCGTTACCATTTCTATTTTCTTCGGGCCTATCAGTGACATAAGATGACATAAAATCACTCTCTGAAAAAATTTGGGAATTCAGGGGTGCTATGCCTGTTTTTTTAAATCCGTTGAGAATGTTGACAGGAGTAAATGCTTTAGAGTAGGCGGTACCAACAACACTATAAACATCATAAATGGTCATAGGTAAGGCAGGATGATTTAGCATCCAGTCATCAACTCCTTGATTATAATAGCTTTTAAATGGAAAGATGCAGCTCACGTCCAGCGGTTGTAATTTATGGCTGCAGTGGGGCTGCAGTCCCATTATCTTTACACATATTCAGCACACGAACATCGTAACGGCTCTCATGGTTGTCAAGAATTAATAGAATTGGGAACTCTTTACTGCATCGCACGTGTTTAATAAAGTACTCTATATACATCAAAAAATTGTCTCCTGTCATCCAACCAGAGAGATAAGCTGCACCGCCTGATCCTAGAGGAGGTCCAGAAGCATGAAAGGCTTAAATAGTTTCCTTGGGAATATAAAGAATGGAGGTACAAAAGTTCCATTAGCGCATATTGCGGTGCACATTGTTATTAATGTGCCTCGTTCAGCACTTGTCACTTTTCCAATTTGTGTTTGTTTAATGTTAGCAAGTACCTTCCCGGGTTTATGCACATTGTTGACACCAGTCTCATCACAATTGTAAATTTGGTGCGGCTGGATATTATGTTTCGTTATCACTTTTCTCAAGTTGTTGAAAAATGTAGCCACATTATGTTTGTTGAAGCTGGTGGCCCTACCAAGGCTAGTTGCTTCGGGTTTTCGAAGCGATAACATAGGGTGTCGTTTCCTAAAATTATCCATCCACTCGACTCCAGCTCGTTTCTTCTCTTGCCAAGCTCGAGGCACTTTTTATTATTACTAAGTGGCATACTTGTAAGCTAATTCACGAGTATTTAATAATGTTAAGCCGTAGTACATTTCACAAGCTTCAATTATATACTCGCTTAATAGCTGCTCCTCTCTACTTGTAAATATTGGTTTGAAACCATGGCTTCGTCCGAATTCAAAATCATTTGTATTTTCATTAGCTCCATTAGCTAAGTTGAACTCCTTCACTTTGCGCTGTAAAGCTGACTTGCTTACACCATGCTTTTTGGATGCACTCATTAATGTCATTTGATTTTCTACAACATCTTTCACTGCAGAGTGCATAGACTTTGCATATACTTCATGATCCTCTCTGCTTTTTTTAAAAACTGCTGACAGTTGGTATCTTGGATGTCTCGACATATTCAATTCTGCAAAGAATGAAAATTCTTAGCATATTTTATCATATGGACCGCCTATTTCCCACTATGGACCATGGTGCATCAAAATACAAATGACCAAAATTTTATCAAAGTAGTAGAGCTAGGTATAAACTGAATAAGGTTATGTATGTTTTAGATAATCATACCAAATTCTTGTTAAAAAGGATAGATTTCGGAATTATTCGAAAAAATCTGAACATGGAAATGAAAATGTTCCAGGAATGCCAGGAATCGAGTTTTCATTGTCATAATTTTGCATATAAAATACCAGTTTTTTTTGTCAAACCGAAAACTACGTCAAAGCAGTAAAATATATGTACAAAGTAAACTACAAAATTAGGTATGCATGAACAATACGTATAACAATTAGTTTTAAAGAATTCAAAAATTTCTCTCTTACCCGACACAAATTGACACGTTTCAAGTATTCTCGACGAGTGTACTTTAGAAATTTTTCTTTGGCAGGTATGCCATTTCGTATTCTTGCCCCACAGAAATTGTAACACCAACATAATACTTTGGTTTGATATTTATCGTGTATAGAGACACTGCTACATTGTCCTTTATAGCAAACTCTTCTGAACGAACTGCCAATCTAACTTTTTCATGTATGAAGTTTTTACGCATATCTTTTCTTCTGCTAAATCTTCGTCACTGATTTTGATTTTCCACGTTTCGAAGCTACCAATATCCCAGTTTTCAATGTATTGGATATTTTCCTCACTAATTTCAGAAGTTTCACTGTCACTCGATTATTTTTTGGGTTTTCTTTTTTGTTTGGATGGACCCGGAGTTGGATTGAGTTTATCATCATTAAAAATTAGATCTTCCATTCAGATTCCTTGGCCAGGTTTTTAGAGTTTCTTATCTTCTTAGGAGCTTCTTGATCACCATATCTCATTGTTTTCAGCATATCTACTAAGACTTCAAGAAGTAATTCAAGTAATTTGAGGTAGCCTATTTATTACCTCTACTGGATTAAAAAGAACGAGTCCACATTTTTTACGTCCAGATATTAAATTAGTGGTGATTATTTGCTACAAAAATTGTTTGGTGAAGGAGGAAAATGGTATTTTTGGATTGCCTGAGAATTCGTTTGTCGGCGGCGTTTTTAATAATGTAGTATGTCAAGCCACTTCATTTTTGGTGGCGTATAAAAAACGACGGCGCGTGGCTGGCACAAGTGAGTAGAACTTTTAGCATAACGTGCAGCAATAAATTTGTTTTCCTGTGCAGATGTTTGCACTTTGGTTGAATTCTGGCAATATTATCTCCAAGAGCGACCATTGATTTAGAGCTGTAATCCCGATTCATCGCTCCAAATAGTATTATTAAAAAGTATTGTTTTCCTGTAGCTTAGTTAAAATAAATTTACAGAAATTAGCACGTCTTTCTGCACGTCCATTGTACAAACGGTGCCGAAAGTGATACCTAACTAAATGGTTCCATTCTATGGTTGAACAAAATTCTGCTAATTGAAGATCTACATTAGCGTTAGCTGATGCTCTTGTAGAATTCCCTGGATCGTTATGGAAGAAATCCAAGACTGCGGCTGAATTATCTTCACTGGTTAATGCCTTTTTTCTCTGTAGTAGTTTGCAGAATAAACCATACTGCAGAGAATGTGTTAAAATGTGTCTCAGTGGTTTCGTATGTAATAGGGTTTTCACAAGATTCCTTTCGTCAAATAAGCTACATGTTCTTGAAGTATTTTTGCCACATTCTCCAGAGATTATTAAAATTTTAGCAAGATCCTGATGAATAACTGTTTTTTAGTATTTATCAGTTTGACCACCACCAAAACCCTATGTAGCTAAGTAAAAATATATATTTTACATTTTGGCGCCCAACGTGGGGCGGAATGAGGATCCAACCATTATTTTGTGGGTGCCTTTCAATTGCAACGAGGGGAAAATGGAGATTCCATCGATCGAGACAAAATTAGAACAAATAAAATATAATATCCATGATAAAAGCACAACCCATTTGTACCAGAACCGACTAGACAGTAAATTACAGGGGAATACCTCTTGACTTATACGAACACATTGTAATAGGCCTACACTCTACTGTACAGAAAGCATTGGGAATAAAGGAAAAGGCTTAAAATAAACCAAACAATAACATCACATGGAACAAGGGATTAGAAGACCAAAAATTATAAAACAAAATGGGTTCAACAAATGCCAATGATAAACTAATATATAAGCAAGAATAAACAAGATTCAAATCCATGATAAACAGCAATAAGAATGAGACATGGGGTAGGAAATGTGCAGAAATCAACACGTATATAGGCGGTACCATATCCTCCGAGGCATGGAAAACAATAAAATCACTTAAAACAGACACCTCAAATAAAGTCAACCTACATTCAATTTCTATGGATAAATAACGAGCCTATTACTGTGAACAGATGAGAGAAGATAGACAGGAATACCTAACGGTCTCACCAAGACGCTGCCTTGTACAAATGTACAAGGATACCATATAGATATAAATGGTAGTATGATATGGAAGGCTATTAAATCGATGAAAAACAAAAAGCAGCAGGACCGGAAGGGATACCAGCAGAATTATTGAAAAACGGCACACGAAAGCTCATATCGTTTCTTGAGGAACTCTTTTCTAGAATAATTAAAAATAAAAACTAAATTCCGGCTGTATGAAAAGAGGCCTAGATAATACCTATTCACAAAAAAGGAAAGCGTGACGAATGTGAGGACTACAGGTGTATTTCGGTTACCAGCACGATAAGTCGAATATATGTAAGAGTATTATAGATCAGGAATATGGTCCTCACGAAATCGAGGAACAAGCAGGTTTCCAAGCTTGTCGATCTTGCATAGACCACAATTTCGGCTTGGTGCAGTTAAATGAGAAGTAAGTGGCGAGGAATGGAGCGGTTCATCTTCTATTTGTTGATCTAAAAAAAGCCTACGATACAGTTCATATTGAGAAACTATGGCAAGTTCTGGAAAAATCACCGATTAACAATACTGCATTACAGGGATTAAGCAACTGTACCATCAAGCCAAATCCAGAGTGAAAATAGGAAATAACATATCAGAGAACTTCCAAATCTCAAAGGGTCTCCGACAGGGATGCTGCCTTTCGCCGACCCTATTTAAAAGATATCTCAATAATGCCCTGGGAAAATGGATAAAGGCATGTGGAGGATTGGGGATAGAATTGGGAAATAAGTCAAATCTGTATACTCTCCACTTTGCAAATGATAAAGTAGTGGTGGCACAAGACAAAGAAGTTCTGGAATTTATGACAAGAAGACTATTTAAAGAATACTCGGAATGGGGACCGACAGTAAATTGCAACAAGACCAAATACATGTGTGTGGGCGGAGTAGCTCAGGACCTGGACTTCGGCAATGGTGATACAGTGACGTCATGTGAAGAATATAATTACCTGGGAACCGAGATAGATAAAAGTGGACGAACAGAAAAGGAAGTAGAAGATCAAATAGTGAAAAGGGAGAGAGGGAGAAAAGTTATAGGATGTCTCAACTCAATATTGTGGTCAACCCATATCTCCAAAGAAAGGAAAACACTCCTATATAACTCTATATTCCAGAGCATAGTCCTATATGTGTGCGAAGCATGGCAACTGAATAAATCTTTAGAACGAAGACTGTCCTCATTGGAAATGGACTTCTGGCGCAATCCTTGAAGAAGTAGATCAACGGCAACTGATATAGTATGGTCACGTAGAGAGAATAGGCGAAGAACGACTCCCAAAGCAAATCCTGAACTGTTATGTTAGTACGAGAAGTTATCAGGATATAAGAGGCAATTAATGAAGTGGAATTTAATATATTATAGCGATACGCATTTTGAATGTCTGATAGTCGCAACGACATCAATTTAGGTGCAAATAGTTAAGCTATTAACTATCGAAGTATAGTTCTTTAGACAATGTGATCTTAAATCATAATCCCTGATTTAAATCTTGAAATAAAACTCACCAAAAAGATTTATATCATACATTTACAACTGAGATTTTTCGTATTCTTTTCGTAACAGCGGCACAAGCAGAAGGTATTTTAACAATTTTTCAACAATAAGAACTCTCTTAAGATCTACCACGATCCAGGAGCGATTAAGAGCTCTTCGAATTTTGGCAATTGAGTAGAAACTCTCCAGAACTTGTAACATTTCATAAATGCAAGGCAAAATTTAAAATAAGCTTAAGAAATGCATTAATTTTCATATAAATTCTAGGTGATTCACGTACAGAAAGCATATCAACTTACAAATCATATATCGACGCTTGGACACTTAATAATAACCAACCGGTACGCTAAATAAATATGAAACATTTATATCTCCCAATTAAGATGCAGTTATTGCCACGGATGTTGATTATTTTGGGTAAATTAAAAAGCAACAATTATTACACATGCACAATAACAATTTCAAGGTTTGAAGCAAGAATCTGTTCCCAATATCCCAAGGTTCAAAACCGGCCATGATTATCCGATTAATTTTACTTTTGCTTTATTTTACTCAGAATGCATTTGGTGAAATAACAACTCAAAATGCATCGAAATGCTCAGTCATCCATGGAAGTGGGGTTTTCTACATTACATACTAATTAGTCTTAGCAAGACTTGCTTACCCCCAAAAGATGTAGTTCCCCATCCAGTGGCTATAGCAAAAGTGCCAAAAGATACATGATTGGACTGATATAAGCATCCTGGCTTCATATATTCTGTAAACGCCACTTCGCTATCGAGTTCCAGAAGGCCAATGTCATGATAATTAGAGGGAATCTGATAACCTGGATGGGTCAAAGCTCTGACCACTTTAAAATCACGCGGATCTGCATCATCCTTAGTAGTTGCCGTATCTAGTTCTCCCAGACGAACCCATTCAGGGGGGCCCCTAAAATATTTAATTTAGATGCTATTTCTATTAACATAATGTAATAAACTAATAAATTAACCTGCCAAATCTATCAGATTATTCATTAATGATGTTCTTTCGAGATGTAAATATGATGCGAAGGTAGAGCTTTTTCATAGACAAACTTGTACAAGTTAAGTTCAGCAATAAATTGCCCAAATTATTGTTTTGTACGTACGTATTTGTAAATAAATTACCATAGTAGAACCCCCTTTTGGGGATTTATTTATAAAATTAATGATAAAAATTATTTTAAATGATACGTAAATTCGAAAATGTACTTAAATTATGATTATTATCGCCATATCCATAGATACGGAAGGTTAATTGCTAATTGTTGCATGCACTAATGCGAATAAAACGTAGCCTGTGCTGTAATTATTATATTATAGCATGGCTTATTATATTGGCTATGATTGTAGCCATAATACATACGCATTAGTTTGTATGCAATGAGCTGCTGTTAAAACAAATTTTTCTGAAATAAGGGATCCGCCGCACGTCCATTTGATATTATCTTTATCGCCAGATCCAATCAATGCCTAAAATAAATAAAATATATTGATCTGCTGGGAGTGTCCAAAGAAAATGAAATGTTACAATAAGTATATTCACGGACGCTACTTTGACACTTTTGACCATGAATTGACAAAATTTAATAAAAAATGTCAGTGTCCTCGCATTCGAAATATGCAGATTAAATTCATACACGATCATTATAATACACGCCGTGTACTATTCACGGCTAATACCATAATGCTCCTTATAACGTAGATAATTAATATATATGAGCTACACAGTAAGAGCTAATTACGCCATTCATTTTGATCTGTTTGAGATGCGTAATAAGAATTATTACATCACTATTGATGTAATGAGTCTCACGTTATTAATTTTCGAATAAAGCACTTGGCACAAAGTGTGAAAATCAGAATTATTAATGTCAAGGTTTGAATTTAAATTAAAATTGAATGGTTAATGAATTTACTGTTAAACGACTGTAGTTCGTTTGCTTTCTTTATCGTATATATTCTCGTTGTATTTCATTTTTGTTAATGAATTTACTGTTAAACGACTGTAGGTCGTTTGCTTTCTTTATCATTATTATCGTTATAGTTCATTTTGATTAATGAATTTACTGTTAAGCGACTGTAGGCCGTTTGTTTGCTTTATCGTATATATTTTCGTTATATTTCAGTTTAATTAATGAATTTACTGTTACCTGTCTGTAAGTGATTTCTTATCGTATATCATGCCTTAATGTTTTAGTTTATTGAGTTATTGAAATTATCTTTGGATGACACTAAATCATTTATTACCTTTGTCGATTATTTAATATTGACTTTACTTATTACCGATATAGTATTACCTTAATAGTAATTATCTTGATAACGCTTACGTGATTATCTGATTTACTTGTGTATTACCCACCTTAACAGTAAGTGTCTACTGTAATTGGTTGTAACTTCATGGCAGTAATTTGTTTCGCATAACTGCTATTTGCTATTTTTCGACTTAACACTGACATCGAACTGAGCTCAATTCGTCCCCGTAGGTACTTACTAGATACAGATATACTTGCTTTATAAAGTAATTAATTGACGTAACAGATCTCTAGTAACTGCTTATTGATGTATTGATATTATCGCTGCCATGGGATTAATTTAGATTAGTTTGTTTAATAAACACTGCTTATTTTTAGCACTTTATGACTAACTACGATTAGTCATGATCTCTATAATTCGAGGTTTTGTTAAAACTATTTCCAGACAAGAATTAGGCAATCTTAAGGATATAGGACCTAGATTAAAACTTAGAAATTTAGTTTACTTTGATTTAGTAGTCTAATAATCTAGACGAGATAAAGCTCATCTCATTAGTTTATGAGCGATACCATAAACCAAACTTAATTAATTGGCTTTAAAGTGTATGTAAGTTTTTCATATTTAAATAAATAATTTTATTGGAATCATGTGTTTATCTTGGTAAGCTATAATCTAGACAGTAACTAATTCGTATACCCTAATTTCACTGATCAATAATCATTGATAAATTCCTAGTAAAAAAAATCGGTGGCGCCTTCACCTAACTGATAACACATAGACCCACGCCTTTAAATAAAATTCAAACCGAAGAGTGGACCGCCTGGGAGCGATTGACAAATCGTGATACATAATTAGCCCCCAACGCTTAAGGCAGGTTACACAGTTTATATTAATTGCTCTGAATTATTGTAACAAGTTCAATTTCATATACCATCTCGACAACTAAGAAAAACATTTGAATTCAAATTTCACAGAACATCATATGGAGAAAATGCTATGAAAAGTGCAAAGCAGAAACTTTAACTTCTTTTAAGTATAAGCTAACGAAATGAAAATTAATGCAGAAAATATTCTTGCGTTTTGCCAGCATAAAATATTCTGAATGTGTTGACCTAAATGTGTTCTATTGCTTTTTCTTTTTGTGTAAATATACTAGGAAAATTCTTTTAGCAGTGGAATTACTAGGAGTCTTACTTATTGGCATATTATATCGAGTTTCTTTGCGTATAGGTACGTGTATGTGTTAATTTATATATGTAATAAATAAAAAAAAAATATGTGCCTCACCTTTATAAGCACACAACTGAAGTGAAACTTCTGAAAGAGATATAAGGAATTGAGTTTTTATTTTTTTAAGCTTTTTTCAACTTTTGCCCCCGGTTTCGACACTTTTTTTTCCTTTTTCTCCACTTCTTTTTTCACCGAAAACCGCGTTTCTCTAACTTTTTTTATATTCTTTTCTTTATTTCGTTAATACTCTTATTAACATTCCGAACAATCTTTTCTTTCTTTTTTTTATTACTTTTTTTTCTTATTTAGTTTTATAATATTTCTATTAACTTTCCGAACCATCTTTTGGTTTTATTTTTTCTGTTTATTTTGTTTTATAATAGTTTTATTAACTTTCCTAACATTTTTTTGGGGTTTTTAAGATTTTTCCAATTTTCTAAAAAGTTTTGTTTTTTTGTCATATCCGTTCTCGCAGCAGAACTCCTTCGCCTTTTTTCGCCGAAAACCGCGTTTCTCTAACTTTTTTTATTATTTTTTTTTCTTATTTCATTTTATAATATTTTTATTAACTTTCCGAACAATTTTTTAGCTTTTTATCAATTTTTTCCCATTTTTTCGAAAATTTTTGGGTATTGTAATACAAGGGCAGAACCTAGGGAAAACTAAAATTTTCTCTGTATAAAGACAAATAGTTTAAACTAATAAGCAACCTGTAATTGAAAACTTTAAATAATATATGCACAAGAAAACAATGTTTAAAGGGTATTTTGTATAGATTTTTCACGATTGGGCAATCCCCCACTCCCATAGTGACAAGATATGTTAAAGGGGAGAAGGGCAACTATTTATTTTTAAAATAGACCCTTAAGCCATTATAAGAATAAGTGAAATACCTAATCAAATTAAAACATCAAAATTCGAAATAATTCAAGTTAATCAAAATCAAAAGCTTCTGCTTGTCAGTCCCTCTTGTCCAACTTAAGGGCACAAATATGGTTTTATTAACTTTAATTTACTAATGCAACGCCCACACGTGGCAAAAGTACCTGGTGTTATTACTACCAAAGGAAGTGGGTGATATATGTACCTATGTTTGGAAAGCTGTAAGATAGCCCATCTTTCTGAACCCAGTTTGGAGGGCTACAATGCCATCCATTAAATCAAGCAGTAATACAACTGGTTCTGGAAATTTTACGCAATATACGTTTTAACATAATGTTCCATTGACAACTTAATATACGAAGAAGGACTTGCGATCTTACCATGTAAGGATATTCCTTGGGAAGTGCTCTTTTTCCTGATAGTACACTGATTTTGATTGTGTCCGGCCAATCTGGTCCGAATATTTCTGGATAATATTTTTGACATTCTACAACAATAGTATATTTCATTACCAGTCCGGAAACTAGGCTTTTCCGGTGCGCGTACCACAGTTTCTGGTGTGAGGCGTAGCCGAACACCGGAAGTCGTGCAAGCGCAGGAAAAGCTGTTTCTGGACGTGTAATGAACGATATTTTTCATAATACCTCTCTGAAATCATGACATAAACATAAAATTATTATAATTTTACGTATCCAAAATCATGGCATAATACATTTTGTATTCAAATGAAAGCAAACGTCAAACTTGCAAGACAAGCTATTTATGAAGTATTTGTGACAAGTAATGTCAGAATAAATGAAATAATTTTACTTAAAATTAGACTATTGACGCTAAAATGTACTAGATTAATCTTGTAGACTGCATCGCTGTATAATTTTAACCCAATTTATTATACTTTATGCTTATTCTGTGAGTAAATAACTGCAAATTTAGCACTTAAAATCAGGGAGCGGGAAAACTTTTCCCGCTCCCTAATTAGGGACCGGGAAAATTTTTCCCGTGCCCGGACCGAAAATACTTAGTTTCTTTGCTCTACAGAGACGTCGAAAATGATAGTTTTCAGAGAGGTATTATGAAAAGTACGTTTTTAAGCATTATTGCAACTACTTAGAAGGGTTAAACTTACGTTCTTGACTAATACGCTCACGAAGACGTTCTTTACCTAGACCAAGTAAAGCATTGCAACAAACCAAAGCATTAAAATTTCCTTCAGAGCCTGGATTGCAGAAGATTGGACTTATGCCATTGTTAATTAATTCCAATGCATGGTCGCAGTTATTTAGTGTAACACAATTCCCAGCTGTGCCATTTTGATGAACACATGAATCTCCTAAAAGCAAAAGCCCAAAAATGTACTCGGGATAATAAATTTGCTTGTACCTATACTTTTGTGATTTTTACATATTTTTTAAATGGTTCCTTTTATTCTCCTTTTATTGTTATTTACCTCCTATTAAGCTGATGAAATGTGAATTTTTAAATAGTCCACACTTTTTTAAACATGTTCGTATGACATTAGTCGACAATATGGATAATTATTAAGGAGTTCTCCTATATATTGTGGGGATTTTAAAAATTGAAATTAAAGTGTTCAATTTATATTGAATTTTATCCGTATTATCCACCGACAGTTTTTTTCTTTATTAAGTGTTTTCTAAATAATATTTTGATTGTTATTAGAGAAATATTTTGTGTTTTGAAAAAAGATGTCAACACGATTTAGTTTCTTTAAATAATCAAACATGCCCTATTACGTGTCTCTGTAAAGCTATGCAATGCTTTATACAACTCAGCACGAGCTATTTTTTTTAAATAATCGAACAAACATACTCTCTCGTGAGTGTCTGTAGAACTATGCAATGCTTTAGACACTGCCAATCATATTTTTGTCAACGTGTTTTTCATGGAAAAAGTTTAATCTCTAAATCAAACTAATTTAATGAATTATATTATACAATATGTTAAAGTAGAGGATATAAAATGGCCCTGTAATGTTAAAATGTAATAATATTCGGATCTATTTTGTTTCCAGTTTGGTATGAAAATACAATTTAAAAACTGTACTTCTATTTCAAGAAATCTTCATTTATATTCTAAAATTAAAAGAATTAATTTAACGGTAATGTGTAGGATGAAAAATTTGAAAATAAAATGGTCGACGAAACTAAGGACAAACACAATCAAAGGATCAGGAATAAACTTTTGCAATGCCCCAGGGGCTACCATTTTTTTCAGCCTTTTTTTCTGTCTTACCAATTGTCTAACCCAAACTAACCCAATCTAACCCATCTAATTGGAAAGTCGTTCAAGTGCAACCTGATCCAGAAAAAGGCTCACCCAATCTAATCCAAACCAACCCATTTTTTCCAGACTTTTTTCTCTGTCTTACTGAATAGGGATTTAGTGTAACCTGTTCCAGAAAAGGGCAAGAAAGCCACGCCCTAAAACTATCGCCCAATTGCTTTGCTCCCAATAATCTCAAAAGTCATGCAACGTGTAGTCAATCAGCAACTACTCAAGTACCTCAAGACCAACAGAATAATTAGCGATAACCAATACGATTTTCGGAAGTAATTGCACAAGTGCATCAAAATTACCGATAATTTTGCATGACAGCGTGTTGTCTAAAAACTGCATGAGTTCATTTTCATATTTTAGAGAAAGAGCCCGACACCGAAGGTGGAGGGCTCTTTTTCCAAAATATGAAAATGACCGAATGCAGTTTTTCTAAGACAACACGCTCGAATGCAAAATTATCTGGTTATTTTGATGCACGAGTGTAATTCGGGGGAATATTTCCCGAATAAGGCCATGGTTTTAAAAAATACATTTTTATTCTTTTTTTTTAATACAAAAAGTACATGTAACTGTAAACAAAGTAAAGGGACGCAAAAATATGATTTTTTTATCCGAAACGAGGCATTTTTAATAATATATATTCATTTGACTTTGACGTTATATATAAATTGTCGCTGACATCGTAGGTTTACAATGGAATTACCATAGATACGTACGATGCAATTATCGCTGTGCTCTTTCGGTTTCTACAGTGCAATTATCGCTGTAATTTTCCGGTAATTGCACCCCTCTAATGGGATTTTTTATACATGAGGGAAATATTCGCAAATAGAAATAGACAGGAGATATATTGGCCTATGTAACTCATATATGGAGTAGGGCAATTGAGAACTACGGAGAATCTCGAGCGATTGCGTTGGATATTTCGACGGCATTCGACAGAGTTTGGCATGACGGATTACTCAACATATTGTCGTCCTTCGGACTGAAAGCGTACCTGTGCAGCTGGCTTGCCCGTTTCTTTAAGCCGGTTTCTGCACGTTGCAGTTGATGGGCACATTTCAGACACATTCGCGTTTGATGCGGGCGTGCCTCAGGGCGCAATACTTTTACCAACTCTGTTCCTCATCTATATTAATGACCTGCTGATCGAAACCAATAATCAAGTTTATAGTTTTGCGAATAACAGTACTCTTGCCTCCTAATTTAGATCAGGAAAACCTTTACCAGTGACTGAGATTTATCACCGCACACAGGAGCAGATTACAACAATTAATCAAGATCTGGAGAAAGTTCGAACTTGGGGCGACAGGAATTTGGTCCAGTTTAATGCAGCAAAAACCCAAGCAGCCATGTTTACCAAGAAAGCCAATACGGCGGGCCTTGACATCATTATGGCAGGATCTCCTGCCCCTTCATGCGCATTAATCAGACTACTGGTCTCGGTCAACAGCAATATGTCCTGGCATGACCACGTTGCGAACATCGCAAAATCAGCCTCGCAGAAGCTTGGTGCGCTATTTCGCAATAAAAAACTGTATCGATCGGTGATCCGGAGTTGACCCGGGATCTGGATAGTCTGGAACAATGCAGACATGTGGTCGAGATCTCCCTGTTTTATAGATATTTTCACGGAAGGTGTTCCCAGGATTTGGCCTCACTCAACAAATTTCAACTTTAAAATAAAACAGGTCCCAAGAGATGAAATGGAGCTCCATATTTAGTTTAACTCATTTTTGCTTTGTATATGTGTATTAACAATTTATTTTTTCATAAATTCTGATTTGTGTATCCAAATTTTATTTTCTCAAAATATAAATAATTCCAAAACAATTTAGATATAGGGCCATTGCATAATTTTGGCGTAAAACCTAAAAATAAATTCAGTCCCATTTAAGAAAAGTACTTTGAAAACCCTATATGCCTATATTTTCATTTTTATTTAGAATTAAAAATATAATGAAGTTACGATGTGGGGGTGGCATTATACGTATCTACCTTGTACCTATTTTTTCAATTTGAAACTCTACGTGTTTCATGGTAATAAAGTCACTCAAAGTATTCCAAAACTCAGATAGATATTAAATAATGTATTAGTCTTTTTGGAATCGACAGTGAAGGGTTTGTACAAAGCGTTATCTCTGAGGAAATATTATAAAGATCTAGCCAAATTTACCTCACCTATTTACACTTTATTAACCGATATATTGATTACTTTTTACGCGGAATCCTTAAAGCTATGGTATACTCTAGACTCTGGACCTGTAAACACTGAAGAAGACGAATATGCAGAGATGATAAGTGCCATTCAACTTTATCCGTATTAATCTTTGTGGATATGAAAACGGAGTTCATTTTGTGCATTTCCTTAGAGTTTTATGGAACCATTTACAATATAAATTTGCTGTTTAAGGTTTGTTATTGATCTATGTGTGTTATTCGTATTGTTTCTTGCTAGTTCATTTTTGCCATTGTTATTACGTAGGGGAGAGTGGGGCAACTTCGACAGGCGAGGCCAGACATTCAGGACTGGCTTGACGGTTCATCATTTGTCATCAGATATCTGCTCCTTAGGTTTTGAGAAGGTGGCTACTCAATTTTTCGTGCTAAACGCAATTATCGAGTGTCTTAAATTCCTGATTGATTATCACTTTAATATAACTTTCGTTCGGTTAAAGCGTTTAATTTCATGCGCTAATTTTAAAAAAGTGACTTTTATTCATCCTTTTTAGAATTATGCGATAATAGGCGATAAGTAAATCTCCTGTTTAATGGTATTAAATATTTTTAGCATTTTCGAACTTCATGGATAAGGTTTAATTTTTTTTTTGTTTCTAGGATGTAATAAATTGTCAAAGATTATAAAAAATTATCTAATGCATATTAAGCTAGAGCAAAATTACACAATATAATTCAATAATATTACGATTTATATCGGACAAAATTCAGAAAGTTTTGAAAATTGGTAGGAATGTTAGGGATAACATACGAAATACTAAACTGAAAAGTTCCCACCCCTAAATAGTGTGCTTCATCCCCTAGGACGTCGTTTTTGTTCACTTTTTCAAGTTTTCTAGATTATCTCGAGAACGGTGCACTTTTTGATAAAAAAAAAACTATGGTATTAAGAAAAATATTCCTTAATTTTTTCTGTAAGAAATATACCTACACATTTTTTCCTAAAATTAATAATAATGTGAGAAATAAGGCTTATAAACATAAAGTTTACTTCTGGCTAACACAGTAAATACCCAATGCTGAACGCCAAAAAGTTGGCAGTAGGCTACTGGCCTCACTTAAAATTAAAATAAATTTACCACTTCCACTATGTTAATCCTATAAAACCTCTCGATTTTTTAAGAAGAAGTAATATTATATATGGATCGTATTTGATTCCACACCACCCCAAAGGTAAAGTACTTGATGCTTTTTTACGTGGTGTCTCCAGTAGCCAGGACTGACAGGACGACAATTTTCAGAAGCGTCTAGCTGCACCAAAATAGATTTCGATTGCGTAGCTTCGCGCATGCTCAGTTTTTGACACACATTTGGCCAATTTTCGGTAAATTGCTTTCAGCAAGCCTGGTGGCACAGTAGGTAGTACGCTGTGCTTGTGATACAACGCGAAGGCCCGGGTTTGATTCCCGTCAATGGCGAGAGATGTTTTTTTTATTTTTATAAGTTTATGTTTGTACAAAGTTTTTTTCTTCATTTTGGGCATGCCTTGGGTTAGCTTTGGTTATTTTTTGTTGGTTGCGCCTTGCGTTAAGTGAAATAGTCAACGTTTCATCATGCGCGAAACTTCTCAATCGAAATGAATGAATTATACTCCCCGCCCTGATTTCGTTTGCGCTTTATTTACCAAACAATTAGCCATTTTAAGGGAAATTTTTATAGAACTTTTTTTGTAGAGAATTTTATGAAGAACAACTTTATATATAAGAATTTTTACCTACTTCGTATATATTCTGAAAAACATTAAATTGGGGTGGAAACAGTGTTGTAAGGGATGAAGCACACACATTAGGGGTAGGAACTTTTTAGTTTACTAATATTTATGCTATCCTTAATATATCTACCAATTTTTAAAACTTTCTAAATTTTGTCCGATATATTACAATTTTAACTGTAATATTACTGAATTAAAACAAATCTCAGTGATAAAGCCATAAAATATGGCGTTCCAAAAAATACAGGTGGTTGATTGTGTACAGAAAGAATTATTTCCAATAAACATACAAAGGAGCAATGCAAACCCATGTTTAATGAACAACAAATACAGCATTTGCGAAATCATACATAAATCTACATGGTGGCTCGTTTATTATTGGATTACACCTTATCTCAGAATCTACGGGGTGTACCAAAAAAATTTAATAGAAAAGTTATTTGGATTTACTTAAATTTTTAAAATATTGTATTTTTATATATACAGGTTGTTCGTATTTTCGTGGACAAGTATCAACTTCCTTATTTTAAATAGAATAGCCTGTATATTAAAGCATTTTTGAATTCCTCAAAAAATTCTAGATATATTTTGTTATATAATATCCTATATCTAAGTCTAACCGTTTCTGACATATTTTGAATTATATGTCAAAAATGACGTTTGCAGGTCTAAATATAACTATATCAATTTATCCCATTGAAATCCTTTATTATTTAATTGGAGTTGGTTCCCTTTTAGAAGGAGATCTCCTTTAGTGGTCTGTGTTAAAATTTTTATAATAAATAAATACAGGGTGATCAAAAACTAACATTAAAAATTTAAATGAAAAAATCGTTGTCATTTTTTTTCAAATTGAAACCCCCTATTTTTATAATTTCATCTTATTTAGTCGCATAAGGGCGGCTTTGTATAAGGTTGTCTCGTCGAAAAACCTGTAGTTTTTGAAATATTGGCAATTTAACATTTTTCCAGTGTAAAAATGCTATACGGCATTTAACTTTTGTTATTAATTGGCTATGACGGCGAGGCGTGACGAAAAAAAAAATCGAACACTACAGAAATGACACTATTTCTTGGCGTCTGACAATACACCTACTTATTACCCCAGCCGGGACGATTAAGTTATTAACCTTTCGTCGGGCGCAGCTGTTGTAGCAGATACAACAGTCTTTCTTTTGCATCGTGTATGGTAACTTATAGTGTTAAAATCCCCACCGCATAAATAGCCTCCTATAATGTGTCTAGAAATGTAAAACGCTGGCCGATGGTAGTGTTCTTGTCTGTGCTAAAATGCCATATTTGAAGACACAAGTTGATGAA
>JAEQML010055023.1:0-36861 GCA_016904865.1 Pissodes strobi | reverse complement strand
AAGCAAAGAATAAGTGATAAAAGTAGTAAAATAAATCGATAAATAAATCGTGGCAACGCTGCGGAAAACTGTCACTGATGCATCGGCCATTTTTTAGTATTTATTTTGAGTTTGAGTTCTGGTTTCTACTTTGTGAGTTTATTGTGATTTTTAGACAATTTATCCCCGTAATGTCAATGGTAGGTATACTGCTTTTTAGTCTGTGTATTTAGATTAATTTTCAATAACGATTTTTATAGATTGGCCGATTTTGGACTGAAAATCTAGAAAGCTCTTAAAGGAAAGCTTTTGTTGTCTCTGGTATAACCACCCAAACTAACGCGAAGTTGAAAAGGCATTTTCGGATATTTACTAAAATGTTACTTATTATGCATAATCTGGCAACGTTGCATTCATATATCTTAAATTTGACAGCAACCATCGAGTTTCGATGCTTAGAGTTGCTAAAATGATTTTATAAAAATTAAATATTTTTTTCTGCATAAATAATGCATTAAATCAACAATATCTAGTTGTTGTAACAAAAAAACATGCACCGGGATTGGAGTCCACTACACCCATACAAGATAAGTATATTATAAAATTAATGAATCGTGAGCCAATTTAAGTAAAAATATTCAGAAAAGTATGTTCTCGAAACAAAATTGGAATTCTAAATCTGATATCTAAAATCCACTTAATATTAAGTAATTACATTATTTATTTAAGGCAAGCACATGTGCGACTCTCTTCTCCCTTTTCGAAGGGCACTAAAGTAAACGGCTATTTTCAAAACAGGTGGTCAAACGAGATGTGTATATATACTACTGGACTTTAACCGTAATTAATCGGAGAAGTTTTAATGTTACCAATATGTGATGAAGTCACTCTTTGAAATTTTATTAATACCTAAATTCCACGACCACAAATCTTTTGCCATTCTTTAGAGAATGGTGAATGAATATTAATTGAAATAGCAAAAATGGTTGATAAAATGTGTAATAGTAGAATGGATGAAATTTAGCTGTTGGCAAACTCTATACTGTCATCTTCTGAAATTTTAAATTTATGTAGAAATAAAACAGTGAATATGCGAGTATTTGTATTCGACACTTTCTAAATATCGATCACTATCATCTGTGTAAAACAGTCCATTTTAATAGCAAAAATGAAACATTTTGATAACAGTTACGTACAATTTATACTTGCTAAAATACGTACCTAGTTGATTAAAAATTGTTGGCCTAAAGTAACTGGAATCTTTGCAGCAAATGAACGACTACCATTAACAAAGTCAAAATGCCCAAATAGTAAAGGCAATCGTCAAATTCCATTTCCCGATATTCTCGACTCGATCACCAGATAAACTCTGTAAATTATTAGGATTACGAGGACCGTTTCCAAAAAACAGATCGTACCGGAGGCTGTGATAAAATCGTACAAGCCCTTAAATATACACGCCATGAAAATGAGTTTTTAACAATCTAAGCGATGTGTTTCCAAAAATAAATAACAAACAATATAATTGCTAATATTCCCAAGTAATAAATGCACAAATCGAATTCCATCATTGATTCGAATCACTAAAAATTTTGAGTTATAAACTAACCAATTCTACTGCCAAAGTTGACATCTATGTACCTTTAAAAACAGGTACATAATAATAAACGACCGGCCCTTTGTACGATCCATTTTTTAAGACCTGTTTCGCGATTTGTGACTATCCTTTGGTCAGATCTTTGCTTTGGTTAGAGGCAATAAGTGCATCATGGAATGCATGGAAAATATACTCGACGTGCACATTACAACGGGTGCACTTGGTGAGTATCCACTAAATGCTAACCAATATGCGTATCAGACCCGCAAATCTCCAGAACTAGCACTAAACAACCTTGTCGGGAACATAACACAAGCATTAGAAAGCAAGACTATCGCGATGTGTGTGTTCTTATAAATTGAAGGAGCATTCAATAATGCGTTACCATACTCCTTATACACAGCATTAGCTGAAAGAGGGGTTGGACCACAAATAAGGAACTGGATCGAAAGTATGTTAAATTGCAGAGTAAGCACAATAACTCTATAGGGGGAGAGCTACAGATTCAGGGCTGATAGGGGATGTCCGCAGGGCGGGGTTCTGTCGCCCCTTCTGTGGTATTTCCTGATGGATGGTCTGTTGGCGGTTTTCTTGCTATGGGATGTGAAGGTGGAGGCATACGCGGATGATCTAGTAATACTGATTATAAGAAGCAACTCGCAAAGAACTATCTCAGAGGATCTGCAAGAGGTGCTAACCGTGGTCTATGACTGTTGTGAAAGGGAACAACAGGGTACTATAACTGTTTTGTGTGAACCCACACAAAACAGTTATAGTACCGTTCATAAGGAAGAAAAGGCTGGAAGACCTAAGACCACCTTCACTCAAAGGAGAAACTATCCCATTTGCGAATACAGTGAAATATCTGGGAATTACCTTAGATGCAACACTTAACTGGAATGCGGATCTGGATAAAAATTGCCGCAAAAGCGAAACTGTCACTATGGGCCTGCAGACGCTTTTGTGGCAAAACATGGGGCATACATCTCAAAGAAATGCACTGGCTCTACATTGCGGTCATAAAACCAATTATAACATATGGAGCAGTAGCTTGGTACTCTAAGAGCTTACAGAGCTCCGCGAGAATCAAATTATCGACCATACAAAGACAAGCGTGTCTGGCAATTAGTGCCGCCTTCGGCCCTACACCCCCGGCAGCGCTTTAGTATCTTCTAAATCTGCCACCTCTTCCAATAGTACTGGAGAAGGAGGCTAGATGGGCGACGTATAGATTGACACAGGTGGTGATCAACAATCCGCAGGCGATCATCATGGTGCCCAACAGGCTGAAAAATGCCAATGAGCAGGACAGTGTGCTGGGTCTACCATCAGATGTTCTGCCTACCAAAACTACCTAGTACCTTGCCTATGACGTCCTCCTACCATAGAGGAACGAATGGGCAAAAGACTCGGAACATCTGAGAATAACAGAGAATAGTTGGTTCCAAGACCAAGGAGCCGCTGCATGGAATAAAAATGGTAAGTTTGAGCCTAAGTGTTCCCTAGGCAAACATGCAACCATTTTCAGGCTGAAGTTAAGGTCATTGATATGACTGCACAGTGGCTCATCGATAGAAACTGGAAAGGCAAGTCAATCAACATTTTCTCGGAGAGTCAAGCAGCTTTAAAAGCTCTTTAATCTAGCCATTGTTCATCCAAGACAGTATGGAACTGCCAGCAACTACTGACCAAACTAGGTAGAGAAAATAAACTTACTCTGATCTGGATACCTGGACATACAGGATATGAAGGCAAAGAAAAAGCTGATGTTCTTGCGAAGCAGGCGGCCGCAACGGCCTTCATAGGACCAGAACCAGTACTGGGAATAGCTTATAACACAGCTAAAGAAGCCCTCTCCAGGTGGGCACAAAAGCAATTTGTAGACAAATGAAGAGAGTTACCAGGCCTAACTCATTTAAAGTTGGAGGTGAGTCTGCCATCAGTAGTGAGAACTGGACAACTTCTTCAACTTGGCTGACAGCAGGTACAGGCTGTAGTTGGCATGTACACTGGCCATTGTCGGCTAAGAAGCCACATGAACAAGATAGAGCTCTCCGAAGAAACGGAATGCCGCTTGTGCTTGGAGGCCGAAGAAACAATGGAGCATGTTGTATGCCATTGTCCAGCAATGGAAAGACAAACAACTTTTGGAAGTTCTCAAATCACACTTGCAGATTTGAAAACTATCCATCCCAGAAAGCTGTTCGATTTCATGAAAAGGACCGAGCCTCTGGCATAGTGGAAACCACAGATGTGAGCCACAATAGACGAAGGGTCGCAGTGGAGGGTCCTATTGGGGCCCACTCATGTACAAATACAAATGAGAATTAAATTTACTATGGATGTAGTCCAGTTAGAGATATGGTAAATTTTGACTAACAAAACATCGTCTTGGTTTAGGGTCCCTTGGTCTATATCGATTCGCAATTGTTCTCTGGCTAGGTTGTGTGCATTTTTGGCTTCATTACAGTTTCCCCTGAAAGATTCCCATTTAAATCTCACCTTTATATTTTGATTTGCTAATTTATCGACAGTGTCCTGTATTTTCACAGCGGTTTTTTGTTTGGTATCATAGTTGCATACCTCCTCTATAACCTGCTGACTGTCATTGACTATGGTAATGGTCGTCCCTTGGTTTATGTTTTTTCTGTAATGTATTGTTCTGTTACCCTAAGGCCAAAGGGTAATTCATACAGTTCCGAACGTACAATGCTCTTGCCTATATGTTTACGGCAAGCCTTGGTGCACTCATGTTCCCCATTTTAAGTACCACACCCAGGCCACTTATTTCCTCCTTCACTGCGGCATCAGTCCAGACTACCAGGTCTTTTTTGCTGCAACCATACTGGTAATGCGCTTTTAAAGTTACACGCTTCCAGATTAGAGTTCTGCTAGATTGACTAGATTCCTCTACCTTTCCTCTCGTCACCGCAATCCAATGTTTCCTCCTCATTTCATGCATAATATGCTTCGCTTCCAGCCATATGGGCGGTGTTCCATTGAGTACCTGCAATGCAGCCGTTGACGCGGTTGAGTAAGCTCGGCTCATCCCAACCAGCATCAGCCGCTGCACCGCATCCAGCTGTCGTGTGACTCTGGCGTCACCAGCTTTCTCTCCCCATATTTCCGCTCCATATAATATAGCTGGCTTCAAAACTCTTGGGTCACCTCCCCGATGTTAATGCCTTTTCTTATCATGATACCCCTGATTGCCAGGGTGGCATCTTCAACTAAGAATGTGCTTTACGTGTTCTAGATACAAGCCTTGTCTATCTAGTACTATTCCAAAGTATTTGATTATATCACTTATACCTGTCCTTGTCTTCCTGAATTCTATATCTGTTGATTTGACAGTTTATTTCCAATCTTTGCACATTTCTCTTTCGCAATTCCAGTTCCTCATCCCACCAGTCCACCCCTTCCACTATTTTCATTTAAATTTTTTTAACCCTGCTTTCCCCTATACATTGGATCTTAGTCATAGTTTCCTCTATTCTAGCTTCAAATTGATCATCCCTTGCATCTAGTATGTATCTCAGGTCAATGGTCCTCAGCTCACAAGCAATTGAAGCAGTGGCTGGTTCCGAGAAGTGTTCTATCCATCTTACCTGCCTTTCTGTTTTATAGCTGCTAATACCTCGTATGTAATGTATACATGATCGCTAAGGGTTTCTTCCTCTAAAATTTTCCAATTTGTTACATATGTTCCTACTCAGAGTAAGATCTGTTAAAGCTCTGTCCTCGTGTCGAGCTATAAGTATGTTTCCCATCTACGTTATTTACATTCACATCCTTAGTTATTACCCATTCCAGTATTCGCACTCCCCTCCGACCCGTTATTTCCCCGCCCCAGACCGAGTTCTTCGCGTTGAAGTCCCCGACCATTATGAATCTCGTCTTGTTTTCTATATTTCCACAATTTCATCAAAACGAACGTTCACTTTCCCTCCCGGTTCATCATATAATGCCGCTATATATATCTGCTTCCCGCTGGTATCCCTTAGTTTAACTGTAACATAGTTTCCACTGCTCATTCCCATTTGTTGTTCCCTTTGAATCCCTGAATCCCTTCCCTTATGACAATTAGGGCCTTGAAATTCTCTCCACCATAGGTGGTATAGCCATCTAGTCCCCTTATCCTACCATATGGCTCAGTGATTATTGCTATATCCAAGTTCTCTCTCTTTAGTTTACTAAATAGTAGCTCCGTGGCTTCTCTTCCCCGTCCAAGATTCACCTGTATTATTTTGAATCCCTTATTAGCCATTGTAATTTATAATGGTCCTGGCTAACCTACACTTTCGCTGATATACCGGGCCTCTTGGGTCCTTGGCCGAGTGCCTACGTTGTACAAAGCCCATTCTTTTGCAATTAATGCAGTTTAGTTCGATCTCTCCTTGGCATTGCTTACCGTGTCCTCCTCCCATGGGCGTAGACAGGATTTTTTCTCAGGAGGGGCGAACCATAGATAAGGCCGCAGTGGTACCCGCAGGTGGAGGCTAGCAAATTTTAGGGTGCCACACCCAATTTTAGCCCAAAAGTTGTTAAAATCGTTAAAAAACAAGGATTCGGCACCCTCTTGAATGGCATGGCACGAATGGTATGTTGAAAAATGAGTCGGTTCCACCTAATCCCCCCCCCCCCCCCCCTGTCTACGCCCATGCCTCCTCCACACTTATAACAGATACACGGGTCTTGGCAATACTTTGTTTTATGTCCATATTTGCAACACTTGTAACATATGGTCGCATAATATCGCCTCGATGTATTCTTCTGCCCATCGATCGGTTCGTTAGATCCATTATTATTCTACCCTTCTTAACGATCTCTTTAAATATCTCGATGTCTGTTTGTAATACAATGTTTTCTCTTGCATCGTTTCTGCAGGTTTTTCTAAACATAATCCTTATGTGTGATGGGTCGATGGCTTTCCTATTACAGATCTCTCGTACCGTTGAATTTTCATTGACAATCATATCTTTGATTTCCTCATCGTTGTAGCCCTTTTCGACTCCGCTAATGACTATACTAAGGGTCGCTTGTGTTCCTTGTAGGTATCCCAGCTTCTCCTAATTTTTGTGTAACCAGGTCCTTTTGTTCAACGCTTGTACATTTCGGGATCGTGTCCCCACTACTGAGTTTTATTACCCCTTGCAGACCACCAATTTCCTCTCTCCTGATCACCCCTTTAACCTTTGCTAAAGGGGTGATCAGAGGAGACGAAGTTGGTGGTCTGCAGGGGGTAAAACAGCGACAGTTATAAAATATAAATGAGGGGAGGCAACGTTGCCAACTCTTAGTTACCATTACATTAAATTTAAATGAGTATTATTAACCTCACGCCCCTCCGCTCGCTTCGCTCGCTCCGGGGCGCAACCAAACAAAATTAACCCAAATTTAAAAAAAAGGAACCCACATAATCTTAAAAAAGTCTTGTCACCGACGGGAATCGAACTCGGGGTGCCGTATCACAACCGCGGAATCGTACCACTCAACCACCAGACCCATTAAAAGTAATTTGCTGTAACACACATGGATAATTCTATACGTTTGGCCAATGTTGCCAATAATTGGTAACGTTGCGCTCCTTCCCAGCTGATTTATAGTATATTTTATGACTGTCGCTGTTTAAGATTAAATCATAAATAAATATATATAAGGGCGAATATACACAGTGAGCTTGAGCGCTTAAAAATTACTCACGATTTAATGCTATACGCATGCGCTAAGATGAAACGTTAAGTATTTTCAATACAGCGTCGCTGCATTTCTATTTCTCTTATAGTGAGTGTTTGAAACTATATTTTATAAATAAATAATCACCATTCACATCACTTCACAATAAAATCTGGCAAGAGAGAATATGCATTTATTTGCTCAGCAGTAATTTCTACATATTTAGCTATTTATTTTCTTCTTAAATGTAGTTTTGTGCTTATAATATGTCCTCTTTATTCTTTGCTCTTATTTAGGTATGATTATTTTATAATATACTTTACTGTGTTATGTATTATACCTTTCAAATTACTCTGTACTTAAGCCGGTAACGTGTGCATATCAACTTTAACATAGTAATTTTCGAGGAAACAAAAACAATAAAATAGGTAATTAATTGCCTGTTTATCTAGCTAGAACCCATCCAACAATAACATCAAAAGAATAAGCAACATACGTCTTGACATTGCGAATGTGGGCGAGCGGCCCGCCGAATCACTAAAAATGGGTCAACTTTTCGCTATTTTCGTCGCGCTCTAAATATAATGAATTTTCTCGTTTGAAAATTTGTGCAAAACTCTCGAAAAGTTTTGTTTTATAGCCGACGTTCGCTGGACACAAATATGTATTTTAGTCAGACGATTAGATTATTAGTTAAAAATATAGTATAGTGCATATTTACCACGTCTATACCTGAACACCTAACAGGCCTTTTTAAGCTTTTTAATTGTTTAAGAGGCTTCTAGAGAAGTAAATCCCAGTAGTAAAAAGTATATTATATTTAATAAAGAAGTAAGTGTGATAAGATTTATGAATATTGTAAAGGTTATTTGTTACAAGCAATGCTACTAGAATTCTGGATATTTTCAACAAGACTCCAGGACCAATGAAAATGCGCGCTCTAGTTACCAACCTGCCATTTTTTTTGAGGATAATATCCACAGAAATCTGAACATACCGTTTTTAGCTTTAAATGTCATTTTTGCAAGGTAATATTTATTTTAGTTACTAATTTAAAACAGGCTGACCAGAAGAGGTCCCTCCCTCTTATACACGCCACTGAATTACGTAGTAAAACTATAACCGTCGCTTATTCCACTACTCACAGCCTCCCTCTCTCGCACGCTGTTCAATATCTTGATTACATTCATTCGTTGTAGAGTAGACTTGTGCCTAGAGTGTACCATTGTCTTATAAAGACAATGAGTATACCAATTCTACCTTGGCTTTCGTGCTTCCGCATGCGCATCTGGCAGCAGCCCAGTGTTATATTTCACTTCATGCATGGCCTTCCGCTCGCTACTCCGACTTTAAGAAGCTTGGGTCGCAACCAATAAAAACAAACCCAAGGTATGGCCAAAATGAAGAAAAAAAACTGTTTACAAGCATAAACATAACCTTAAAAAAATAAAAGGCATGTTTTGCCACTGAATCGAACCCGGGGCGCCGTATTACAAATGCAGCATCTAACCATAAAGAATCCCCCTTTCTTTGTGCATCTAACCACTGGACCACTAGACGACTAGACCTGTTGGAAGGAATTATCTAAACCGTAAAGACATACTTGGAGCTAGCTGTAGCACGGCACTTGCTATGAGGCCAATGAAACGTTGACTATTATATCCACCGATCTCCATATATGGATAAGCACAAACCGTTCTGCGTGTGTCGAAAAATCGTACCAATCATGGGGAAAAAAAACGGGTTCTGCGTCGGACAGAACTGAAAAGAGGATACTTTTACTCATGCGCACAAACACCGAGAAGCGACAGGACGAAATCAGCTGATAAAGCTTTTACAGTTCGGTAATCAAAAATATTATCATTTCTCTCACCTTGCTTGTTGCTTGCGCTTGAAATAATTAATTTTTCTGTGTTTGCCGTATTGGGTTTTCGGCGTTTCGTTTCGTTCAGTTATTGAAGTACGTACGTGCGTTTGAGTGGTTTATTTTATCGATTTAGTTGAAAATAACTAATTTACATTTGGACATCTAGTTTAGTTTATTATTATAATAGTTCGTTATAAGTGTATTTTGTTAGTGTATATGTTGGTGTAGACGTTAGGAATAGGATTTAAAGACAAAAGACCTTGAACTCCCTCAATTGGCTTGACATTGAAAATGGTTTCGAGTACCAGCTTTTTCTTTTTATTTATAAGATAGAGCATGGTCTTCAACCTTCATATTTGCAGGATTTTCCAAAAATAAATAGTGAAGTTCATAATTATCATACCAGGCATCACCACAATTTTCATATAAATGTGATTACAAAAACCTCCACCCCTTTTGGCTTGTTTGATAAGGGCTTGTCATTATATAACTTGCTACCTGTTGAAGTAAGGACTGGAACATTAAACAAAACAAAAAAGTATTAAAAAAATATTTATTAAATAAATTGAACTAGAACAATAGTTATTGTGGAGGAATAGATGTTTTAAGGTTTCTTTTCCCCATAATAGAATCTTCCTGGTTGTTTGCTAATAAAATTTGTGTACAAGTATGGTTAAATATGTTAAAATTTCTTTCACTAAATTAGAACGATGGTTGTTATGAAGGAATAGATATTTTTAAGTATTTTTTATTTCATAATAAAATCTCGCTAGATGTATCTTACTAAAATTTAAATATGTTAAAGTTCTTTCAAGAGCAGTTAGACATGTGTATAGTCTTAAGAATTTTGTATCTTGGTACATACTACCTACATATTTTGTATTATTGGCTTTTTCCAAATAGACTACTACTACTACCTAATGTAAGTTAATGTAAATAAAACGTTTATATCATGATGTTTTGTTTTAATAAAC
Source organism: Pissodes strobi (assembly GCA_016904865.1). NCBI lineage: Eukaryota > Metazoa > Arthropoda > Insecta > Coleoptera > Curculionidae > Pissodes > Pissodes strobi. Next base: position 26,768 of record JAEQML010055023.1, on the reverse strand, counting down.
CTTTCTTTGCCCCAAAGTTATTTTAGCTATTCAATGCAACAAAAATTCATATTTTAAAAAACTAAAAAAAGGTGTATTTCTTGCCTACAGATTGTGGTATGTAATGTGTGAATTCAAAATACTTTAACATTACAAATCTCTTTTAAAAGTAGTACCTATTCAAGACTAACTTAAAGAGAAAGTAAAATTTAATGCAAACGCATATAAAAAGGGTTTTATTAGGAGGTGCTTCCATTTTTTAATATTTTTGAATCAAAGGGATGATTTTAAAAAATATATATATTTAAAATTTACAAGTTTCAGTGCTGCGCCTGTGTTACACCAGATTTTACAATATAAATCATTCAAATTTTCTTGGTCATAAAATCATTTTGGGCAAACTAGTTAATATTTTTAACAAAAAAAAATGCATGCCACACATAAAGAATGTAAAAATTATTTTATTATTATTTATTTATTTAACGGGACATGCCCAATCGAACATTTTAGAACTTATACTGATAAAATTTACAAACAAATTTCAATACAACTGAACTTACGATTAAAATAAAACTTAACATAAAATACATGAAAATCAGACAATATGACAATTAATACCTCTAAGAACAGATCTCAACTGGCTTAAAGATAGGAAAAACACATCACTCGGCAGCTGATTGGCCAGCATCATCATCCGGTTCAAGGAGTTGAATCTACCATATGTAGTACGATGGTGCTCAACCTGAAAGGTGCTACCACCCCTCAGTACCCTAGCCGGAACTTGAAAATTGACATTGAATAGGAGATCCTCACTTTGTATAATATTATGGATGAGTTTGTAAATAAACATTATATCAAAACTATCACGTCGTTTCTTTAGAGTCTCCAGGTTTAACAACCTTAACAACACATCATAATCTACTAATTCACTCTCAATTCTGAGCTTAAATGCAATATATCTCAAAAATCTTTTCTGGATTCGTTCAATGGAGTCTATATGCACATTAAGTATAGTGAGGTGACCATACACAGGTGCTGTTTTCAAGTTGGCTTCTAACAAAAGAGATATACAGAGTTTTAATTGCCAATATATTTGTAAAATAACGTGTATGTCGTTTAATAAACCCTAACATTTTAAAAGCTTTACTACAGCAGGCCTGAATATGATCAATAAAAAGTAGTTTTTTGTCAAAAATTATTCCCAAGTCTCTTACCTTATCAACCACTTCTACAGCCTCTTGTCCTATAAGATATCTATTTACATTAGATTCAATTCAATTGCTTGGTAAATTGGATGTACAAACACTTATTTGCATTCAAGGACATTCCATTACAATCACACCACTTACAAAATCTATTAAGGTCCTCTTGCATCTCTCTACTAGAATCAGCTGTAATGATAGTTTTGAAAAACTTCAGATCATCAGCATATAAAAGAAATTGACAATGATGGAAACATGAGCCAATATCATTAATGAAAAGATTAAAAAGAAGAGGTGCAAGATGGCCTCCTTGAGGCACCCCAGAAGTAACATCAATGACAGAGGAATGGAATCTCTTAACCCTTACAATCTGTTCTCTATCTGTCATGTATGAGTACAGCCAAGATAACAGTGCGCCCCCAATACCATACGCATGCAACTTGTCTCGCAATATGTCATGGTTGACTCTATCAAATGCCTTGGAGAAATCCGTGTAAATGGCGTCAATCGCGACCCCACTCTCCAAAGCACCCGACAAAGCTTTTTCATACACTATAAGGTTGGTAGTTACAGACAAACCACTCAAGAAACCATGCTGTTGCGGAATAATAACGTTTTTAAACTTAAATGCCAAAATTTCTGTTACCAGAGATTCAAAGATCCTAGCAAAATGACACATTACTGAAATAGGCCTATAATTACTAATATCACCTCTATTGCCCTGGCCCTTATAAATCGGAGTAATATATGCTGACTTCCAGTATTTGGAAAAAAATTAGGTAGGTACCAAAATATTTGGTAGTATTTTTTTTGCATACCTATCAATGGTTTATTCCTTAAACATAATTATATACTTACTCTCATATTTTTACATTTTTTAATTGGTTTTTGTGTCGCCCAGGGACGAGGAAAGAAATGGTTTTTATTTTTTTTTGTCTCCAAAACAAAGCAAGATTCGGAAAAAATAGCAAGAGTTGTATATTTTATCGGTTGGTCTATTCTATTTCTTTTAAAAACCAATGGCTTGCAATTTTTGTGTTAAATATATCATCTATCAGCTTGCTTTTAAATTTTTGGTAATATATACAACGGCAAAAATATTTTTCCAAATTCTTAAAATCCGGACCTGTCGCTTATTCGCGGCCATGCGGTGATGAAGCACGTGGAATCGATCGATAACCTGCTAATTGAAACTACGCAGTCTCAGAATTACCTTCTTTTGTTTACATCTGAAGGCGCATGAATCAGTATGATTTGGATCGCTTTGTGCTTATCCATATATGGAGATCGGTGATTATATCACTTCACGCATGACCCTGCGCTCGCTTCCGGAGCGCCACTAACCCAAACTAACCCAAGGCAAAAAAAAACGACGGGAATTGAACCCTGGGCCGCCGTATCACAGACCAGCATCTAACCACTGAACCACCAGAGCACTTGCACACAATTTATTGCACCGCAAAGATATGGGTAAACTGAACGTTTCCTTAGTCTCATTAGGTGCCGTGCCACCGCGAGCTGCGGATATCTCTAAATGTAAAGACATGGCTAATTCTATTGTATCATGGATAATTCTGATACATTCGGCGCCATCCGTACTCTGCGCGTGCGGAAGCCCGAGAGCCAAAGTAGAATTGGTACACTCGACACAAGTATAGAGTAGATATATACCACCAGTGCAGGAGAGAGATAAAGCAGATAGTCAAAGGCGATTTTTTTATGAAATACACCCCAAAAGACGTCAAGGTTTTCACGGCAGATACAAGCGATCATGGACTACTGACGGCACAATTGGAATTAGACGAAGCAATCGAATTCTACACCTTCAAGCCCAGGGCAGAGATGATAAAGAAGGTTGTTTTCAAAGGACCACCCGGAATGAATACTGAAGAAGTTGCCAGGACCCTGAAGAGCGAGCACGAGGCCATCATAAACTGCGTACCAATGAAATCGAGACGTGGAGAAAGCCATTCGTACCTAGTACCGCAAAAAGGAGCCCAACATCGGAGATATCAAGAGGACGAAGCACGTCAAAAATTCGATGATAAAATGGGAGACCTACTTCAAGACACAGTGCTACAGATGCCAGGGATTCGGCCACGGATCCACCATGAGCCACCAACAACCCAAGTGCGTGAAATGCGCGGGTAATAATCGGGCCAGCGAATGCGTCAGGCGCAGAGGCATAAATGAAGACCAAGTCCACCTAAAATGCGCAAACTGCAAAGAAGAACACGCAGCGAACTTCAGAGGCTGCAAAAAGCTGCACGAGTACAAGGAAAAGACAACACCAAGGCAACAAAGACAACCCAGAGAAATCACCAGACCAAGCCCGAGAAGAGATGGAGTTTAATACAGCTAAGTGATGCGAGGCCAACAAGCACCCTTTCCCCGCCTCAAACCACCTCAGCCGTGGACGCCATCGCCGTCGAGCCCAGCACCCCCAGGAGGCCGGTAGGACCATCACCCCCGAGCAGCGCCGGACAGGACGATATCAAGACGCTCTTCAGGGAGATCGAGGACTTCAACAAGCTCTTTAATATAAAAGAGCTATTTCAAAAGATCCGGATCCTGAAGGCAAGACTGTCAGCAGCTACCAACGAATGGGAAGTCATGGAAGTGATGATGTTCTATGGAGCGAAAAAAACCACTGAATATCCAACACATCAACATCAATGGAATAGAGGCAACGTCAGCCAGCTCAGAGAACTCGTCGCCAGGACAACGCTAGATATACTGAGTGTCAATGAAACAAAAGTATGGGATCATCCACCAGGCATCATAGGATACGAGATGATATACAAGAACAGGCCAAACCAGGAATCGTATGGAGGAGTGGCACTATACGTGAAGAAAAGCATCCAATTCGAAGAGCAGGCAACAGACACAATCAGTATAGGACAGTGGCGATAACAACGAACCACCTGAAGATCATCTCAGCATACAACGAGCCAAATCAAGCCTTAGACGAGAACGAACTAGAAGTACTACTCAATCATCCGAAGACGCTGCTCATAGGAGACCTCGTGGAACAACGGCACGGGCAACAGGACTGGAACGCGACTCAGGAACTGGATGGACAGGAACGACACCAACCTCATAATCCCGGATAGAAGGACAAGGATCGCGCGGTACCACGTATCCGACGCCACACTAGACATACGAATAGCCCGGAGCATCTTCGGCAAAGCGACGACCATGGCGGAACTACAGTCTGATCACCTGCCAGTAATGTTCAAGACAATCCATCAGCCAGCCCTCGCAGCACCTAGAGTCACGTACAACTACAGGAACGCCGACTGGACAAACTTCAGAAGAGAAATCAACGCGGAGTTAAGGATAAATCACGACCTGGACACCCCTGCAAAGATAAAGAAAGCCATAGAAGTCATGCGAACTAATCCGAGCCATGCTGGATTCATACAACAACGAGGCCTGGAACAGCAGAATCACAGCCGCTAGCCGTGAAAACAACATATGGAAGCACATCAAGAAAATCAAGAGCAGCAAGAGTCCATGGACAGTTTCACCGATCAAAGTGACGAGAGACGACGTGGAAAGCATCATCACAGAGAAGGCGGAGGCGTTCATGGAATACTTCGCCAACATCAGCAGCCTAACAGAGAATCTATCAGACGACAGAACACGAAGAAGAGTTCCAAGGACAACAAACGAGATCGAAGCGCTGCCGCCACAGGACACGGACAGGATAATCCCGAGCCCCCGGGAACTGAAGAGGATCATCAGGAGAGCCAGGCCATACAATGCACCAGGACCGGACGGAGTAGTCATGAAGGATGCCAAGTTCCTGCCAAATAAAGTCCTTGTCCAGCTGACGTACATCATCAACGCCTCCATCAGACTACGCTACTTCCCGAGGGCATGGAAAACAGCCAGGATCATCGTCATCCCCAAACCAGGAAAGGCAGGACACAGACAGCGTCGTACAGGCCAATATCACTGCTCCCACCCTACGAAAAATCTACGAAAGAGTGCTCAACAAAAGGATCAACGGGGAGCTCCAAACACTAGGAACCATCATACCTAAACAATTCGGATTCCAGCGAGGGAAATCGACAGCCATGCAACTTGCCAGGATATTGGACCACGCAATGACAGGAAACAATACCAAGAAGACGACAACATCGGCACTCCTGGACCTAGAGAAGGGGATACGACACAATATGGAGAGAAGCCATGGCCACCAAAATGCACGAAGAAGGAATCGCGCCGGCAATCACGAAGACCGTCATGAGCTACTTAAAGGACAGGACAACAACAACACTGATCAACGGGACAGAATCAAGGACAAGGGCAATAAGGCAGTGACTCTCCCAAGGTAACGTGATATCGCCGACGCTGTTCAATATCTACATCAACGACGTACCAAGGAAACAGAACAACGCACACGACGTAGCAGTATATACATCATCCACGCAGCAGGTGGCGGCAACACAGCAAATAGAACAACACGTCAGGATGATAGCGGAATACTTCAAGAAGTGGAAGTTGAAGATAAACGAAACCAAAACGCAACTTCAACCAGAAGCGCAGGAGAGAAAGGGCACACATCACGATCAACGGGACACGGATCGGGGACATGGACACCGTCAAGTACCTAGGAGTCACACTGGATAAGAAGCTGACGTTCAAGGACCACATACAAGGAACCAGGAGAAAAGCAGGAATAGCAGCCAGCGCAATTTTCCCATACATCACGCCGGCGCCGCAGTCAAGACTGGACAAGGACATCAAGATCAGACTGTACAACACATATGTTAGACCAACAAGGAGAAGCTATACACGCTGGGACGCAAGATGCTACGCACAATCATGAACTACAGATGGGAAAATTTCAAGACTACAAGGACACTGTACAGAGAATCCGGAACAAGACCGCTAGAACAGAGACTGCAGGAGCAAGCGACGAAATTCTTCAGGTACACGACGAGGACACAGGAATTAACCAGGAACATATGAACGATGACCATAGAAGAAATGCCATTCAGGAAAATCCACAAAATGATCCACGAGGTTATGCTATAAAAATCAGGAACAAGAACTAGGACCCAAACTAAACCCCCTCCCCCCACCACCCACCCGCCAGGAAGGACTGCTGAAGCCGAAGAACATAAAAAGTGCAGTGTTAGAATAATCATTTAGAATTAAAATATCATGTCATTTATTTAGTTATCTTAGGTTTAGGTGGACGCTTGTTAGGTACCACCTTAGCCGGTAGTATATTGTGTGGAGGCTATTGATGCAAATGGTTGTGAAAATGGTAAGACTAGCAGGCTATTCCATTTAAAATTCTGGAATTATTTACTGCTTCTATCGGCAACACCGCATTACTGAAAATGATTTAAAATCTTTATGTTTTTTTTTTGTGATTTAAACGAAACTTACCTTTAGTAGAAGTTGATAGTCGTTTATACGTTGAATCGGAAGTTTTAAATGCTCGGATATGCTTTTGTCGTCACCCAAGCGCTGTGACAACTCCTGCAAAATAAACGAATTATTATTATTATTATTATTATTATTATTGTGTATTATATCGAATGCACTGAAATTAATATGTTCTAGTGAAAATCAGCAAAAATTATTTAGAATTTTCAGTCCAAGACATAAAATTATGTATATTCGATTAAAGGGAATTTCACATTATGTTTTGAGAAACATAACTTTGAAAATATGGAGATTATGTATAAAAAAATTACCCATATATCTGTTGCGTGACTTATCGAAAAATACATACTTAAGTACTTTAAACTAGCTTTTTCCGTTGCAGCTTTCAGCATGTCCCAAATCTGTATAAACCGTTTTCTGTTATTTTATTCGCTCTTTTAATTTATTTTTGAAGAAAAACTTCTTTGAGTTAGTTTGGTTTTTTTCCTGTATAGTAAACGAATATCAGCTGTCCTGGCACGCATAATGTAGCGTTCATTCAGTTATTTTTTACATTAATCATTTTTTTCTCAAAATCAGCGTGGAGTGAAAATTTGGGATTTGGTATACATTTTTAAGCAACATCTGGAGATAAACTACAGTCATATATTTGTGACGATTCGATTTTCCGTTTCTAAGGTTTTAAGTTACATGTGCCATTTTTCAAAAATTTTACTTTGATACGCGATATCTGTCGTAAAAGTTAATTAATTTTGATGACATTTTCGAAACGCGTTCCTTTTGACTGTCTCCCGAGTCCTATTGAAACCAGCGAGAATCAGAAAATGAGGAGTATTACTTTTGGGCGTGTATATGTTTGAAAAAATGGGTCAATTTGTGTCATTTTAGCGCCAAAAAGTCGCGAGAATCAAGAAAACTGAGCCGACAGTTCGATAGAGAACTTCTAGAAGAAAAATGTTCTAAATGCTGCTTCGAAAATATTGGGAAAATGGACTTTTGAGGGAAGGAGGTTCGGAAAATGTACACCTTTTTTGGGATTAGATGCAGTTCTGCCGGTTTTATGAGAAATTTCGAGATAAAATTTTATTTTAAGAATCGAAGTCTATAATGTTTGTTTTTAATGTACTTTAAAAAAAAAGACGTTTTTGATCTTCTTAGAAGTTTTCACTTTTGTCGTTTCGTGTTAATTAATGCTTTCCTATTTTGCCGGCATAATAATCCTCGGTGCAATAGATTATTGGTACGTAAAACTAAATATACGAATTTTAATGTCCGTCATTTTCGAAAATCTAATCAACTGGGATGATAAATTATTTTCATTTTAGCGGCCAACTGCAATGATGATTACTCTGGATATATTGGCAAGGGACTCGTTTTATGCGGTAGATTATGCTGGAGGATTTAAAGCCAAATTACCGTAAAACCTACATAACAAACAAGTACTTATTTATAGCTCAGTTGCGTTAACAAAGTTAGATTTGACTTTTAGAGTTATTAAATTAGAATGCCTAATGCCTAAGAGTTTGTCTGAACTATTAATGCCAAAACGTTTCAAGATTGGCATATCGGCAAAAATTAATCTTAATACGTTGCATGGAAAGTAATCTGAAAGATACCAGTGCAAATTTTATAAACGCATTTTGTAACAGAAATTTTAGAAATATGTACTCTGTAACCGTTTACTGAACGCACTCTGGTGAAGTCCAACCATCGTATACTGAACACTCAAGTATCAAAGTATCAAGTAGGCTTTGAGAAGATAATAAAAGAATTGAGCAGCGTTCTGTCAAAGTGATTAATTACCACGGTTCTCGAGTTTATTAAAAACATTAATTTGTGCATAATAAAGTAGACACTTTGGATATTTTCTCGATTCCTTCAAAAGATATTACGCCTCCCCTATATTTCTGTCTCTAAGGTTGAGTTAAGGAGGGTTTTTAAGTGCTAGGAAAACGGTACTTGTATTATATTCTCTCTAACACTAAGTTTATGGTTGTTCTTGAGTGCTATATAAGCTTGTCGATGTTATACATTTCAAAAATCATCTATCTACGTAAATGTCTAATTTTTTTTACAATGAAAATTGGTAGAGCCTTTATTATTCGAAAACTTTTACATGTACGATCATGCAGCTTGTCCCTACCCACTCAGCTGTTTATGTGGACAATTACTATTGCCTTGTTTTGACGACATTTTCTAATGTTTTTTGAGGTAGATGCAATTTTTTATTCATGATTACGCTATAGGTTGAAAAATCATTAATTTTTATGTGTCTAATTCGCAATTTTGCCTCCAAGAATTGCGGAAAGTATTCTAACATCAAAAAGCGTGTAGCCTTTGATTTATACAAACTGCATGGTGGAGCATCTTATACCATCTTTAGGAATAGATAAATGCCCCGATCAAAGTCCGTAGAGATGGCTTATTAATTTATCTATTATTTTTTTTAGATCATTATGCCATCCACATACAAAAGGTCCTCAACATGTGGACAGATGCCAATTTATTGGCAACTATGCAGGCCAATTCTTAAATATTTAAATAACATGGAAAAATTCGATAGTTCAAAATTTTTGTGTAGATTTTCAAAATCCGCGTTTAATTTCCTATCTATGAAAGTGTTTGTGCAAAAATTAAAGTTTTCCAATTAGAGTGAAGATTTATGTCAAATGCTGCATACTGCATAGGGAGGTATATTTAAAGATTATGGAAAGATATAATATTTTCGTATAAATTTTCGAAATCAACGTCAAATTATCTCTTTATGATGATAGTTTCAGAGACTTTAGCAGAAAACTCAATTTGAATAAGGAAAACGTCCGATTATTGTCAAGTTCTGAAAAGTGCACAGTGCACTATGTTTAAAGATTGTGAAAAAAATAGAAGTTTTTCAACATTCTCGTGTAAATTTTATAATAATTATAACTTTTAAAAAAGCGTGTTTTGGTATTTGGTATGGAAATGTTGTTTTGAGTACAAGGAAATAGGAAGAAGTGCACTTTAAATTTATAATCCTCGTAAAACTAAAAATTGATTTTTAATATGATTTTGAAGAATGAAGATGCGCAGACGCAGTTGCTTATTTTTGTTTAACTGGTTGCAGTGCCGAGGCGTACAAGTAGTTCAAGCTTTTAAACTGGTAGCTATGTTGCCAAGTAAGTGATAGAAATATTGTTATATTTTTCGATTTTTTCATTTGCTTATTCTCAATTCTTATAATTTATATGGATTAGTTTTAATTAGACTTGCTTCGTTCTCCTATTTTGGCGCGGTCTAATGCAATCAAGTTAAAATTAACCCATACCAGGCGATGTTGCCAAGCCTAGATTTTAGATTTGGTATTAAAAGAGGTTTAAATTTTGACATTTCTTTTTTTCTTTACCGATTCCATTAGAGAGAAAGAGAGTGAGAGAGAGTCATCTACTTTATCTCTCTTGAGAGATGAAAATTTTAATGTGGATCGCTTTAGACAAGATGACCAGAACGAGAACCAACACACCAAACTAGTATTTTTCAAGGCCACTGGTGACGATCTCAATTAACATAGAGGGAATAACTAGAGACGAGGAAGTCCTCTATTGGCAGAAATATGTGAGGAGCATGCATGCGATTTCCTCCTTGTTCAGGAAACTCACAGAGGCAACGACAGATCCAGGTCCTGTTGAAACGATGCAGTATTGCGTGACCTCAATCGATAAGCCACCTAACGTTCCATAAACCTGCAAACTTTAAATACCAGCTCGCAAATTTCTTCCTTGGTAATTTCAACTGCAAAAGCACCGCATGGGGATATAGGGAAACCGATGGCAACGGAGCAGATCTCGAAGAATGGGCTGAAACACACGACTTCCAGCTAATGCATGCCCCGAAACTACCATTTCTTTTAATAGTGGTAGATGGAAGAGAGGATATAATCCAGATAATATATTTGTGTCATCGAGACTGGCAGCAATGTGTAGCAAAGATATGGGAGAACCAATGCCGAAGACGCAACACAGACCCATTATCTGTATCGCTAGCGCTATCTTGGAACCAGAACAAGTACCGTTTAAGAGACGATTCAATTTTAAGAAGGCCGACTGGAACAGGCAGGTTCAGGGAAAACTTTGGATGCCGAAGTAAGAAAGCTACGACCCCGACTAGAAAACTATGAATTATTCAATGAACTGGTAAGAAAAATATCACATAAATATATACCAAAAGGGTGCAGAACTTAATACATAGGCGGCCTATCGAAAGACACTAAACCGATGCTCAATCCTTACCAGAAACTGTTCGAGAAGGACCCTTTCGCTGAAGACACAATTGAAGCAAGTGAGGATCTCATCGCCGAGGTAAAACGCTAAAGTGGCGTAACTTGACGGAAAACCCTGATATGAAAACAAATAGCAGAAGGGCTTGGAAACTACTTAAAAATCTCAGTGGGGACCCAAAAATGCCAAAAGAAAGTTTCACCAAAGTAACTGCTGATCAGGTAGCCACACAGTTACTATTGAACGGCAAGATAAGGGGAAGGCAGTCACGACAGCCACTGACCCGAGATGGGAATAATGAGGACTACTACGTCCGTGAACACTTATCTAAAGACGAGCTCAATACAGTGATGAATGACATGGACATTAATAAAGCACCTGGTATCGACGACTTGAGGACTGAACAGATCAAGAGTTTTGCAACGTTGCAGTGGCTGCTGGAATGATTTAATACTTGTAACACTACAGCCTTATAATACCAAAAATGTGGAGAAAATCAAGGGTAATTGCGTTCCTGAAACCAGGAAAAGACTCCAACGATCCAAAGAGTTACAAGTATGTTTCGTTGCTGTACCATCTCTATAAGATGTTCGAGAGGCTGATTCCTAATAGGAAAAATGCTGCACGACAGGAGAAACTTATTCCACAACAGGCCGGTTTCCGACCAGGCAAGTCCTGCTGCGGACACATACTAAACCTAACTCAATTTATCGAGGATGGCTTGGAGGAAAGACAGATGACTGGTGCGGTATTTATTGACCTCACAGCGGCATATGATACAGTAAATCACAGAAAGCTGTTGACAAAAGTGTATCAAGTAACACGGTACTTCCACCTGACATGGGTGATTGGTACTTTGTTCCAGAATACAAGGTTCCATGTCAGTCTGATGGGGAAAAACAGCAGGTGGAGAAATAAAAAAAAACGAACTGTCTCAGGGAAGTGTGCTGGCACCATCACTATATAATATATATACCAATGACTGCTCGGGGCAAAAGCTTTGAGGAGGTGGAGGCCAAATTGTCAGAGGCTTTGGAGGGACTGACTGCTTACTACGACTCCAATCATCTTAGTCCAAATCCTAGCAAGACGCAGGTCTGTGCTTTTCATCTCAACAACAAACAGGCAAGGACAGAGTTGGACATTGTTTGGCGTGGAACCCAGTTGCAACATTTCCAGACACCAAAATACCTAGGCGTTACACTGGACCGTACACTAAGTTTCAAGCAGCACTGCATAAATACAAAGGTCAAAGTAAGCGCTCGAAACAACATTCTTAGGAAACTAACAAATAGATATTGGGAAGCCGATCCTCAAACCTTGGGAACATCCGCCCCGGCCTTGTGTATAACAGCTTCCGAATATGCAGCTCCGGTCTGGAACGCTTCAAGACATGCAAAACACGTTGACACAGCCGCCAATGAGACCGCACGGATAGTGACTGGATGCCTTAAATCCACCCTGGTCAAAAACTTTACCCTATAATTGGAATTGCCCCACCTCATATTCGACTTAAGGTTGCTGCCGACAATGACAGGAAAAAGCAACAATACGACCCAAGACACTCTCTGCACGGCCACCAACCACCGAAAAAACGTCTCAGGTCTAGAGGCACTGGAGGGTTCACCGGAGGGAAATCGCGTTTAGAGGTGGAGGGACAAGCTCGGTCAGAACAATGCAGAAATGGTAAAAGAGGAACTTGCTTTCGGAAGCCAATGCACTTACCCTGTGTGGAGGACTCTGACTCGAATGAGAGTTGGAGTTCCGAGATGCACAACGAATATGGTGAGATGGGGCTACTTCCGTACAACGAGGACATGGGATGCGACTGTGGTGCAGTTCAGGATCCGAATCATCTTTTGGTCTGCCCTACGCTTGAGCAACCCTGCATGATGGCGAACTTGTTTCTTGGAAATGACAAGGCCATCGCGGCCGTTAATTATTGGAAAATGAGGGTCTGAACCGGACACGAAAAGTAAAGTAAGTATGTGGATCGTGACGCGGCCTTGAAAAAATACTTTCATGCAGCCAAGGAACTATTCACTTCAAAAATGTCTAGATATTTTATTACTTTCTGTTCCTAAAACTTTATCACCAATTGTGCGATTTTTGAAGATATTGGTGAGCCAATTGTACATCAGTCGAGTTGTTGAAAAAATATACTCATTTTCAAGTGTAATTTGAAAAATATGATAATTTAGTATCGAGAACTGAATACATCATTTAGTATCCTACTTCATCTACGTTTTTTATTCGATCCAAGGTATCCTCCTAAAGATAATAGAAAAAAATAGCAATATCCTACAAATATCGGGACGTGTATTCGCACGCTAATTGCCGATTGATTTCAATTGATTCACATAAAACAGAACCGTAATCTCTATTCTTGTTTTAAATTAGCGCCGAGTTTTACGATGTTTACACATTCGAAACAAACAGGAACGTTGCCAAAAATCCTAATAATAGAACGTAGATAATGAAAATGGCTCGGCAAAAAAATACACGCTTCGAATAAATCAATCCCATTAATAATTACGACTTGAATCATTTATTATGGAGAAAAATTCCACATAATATTGTCGCACGAGTTTAGCTTAATTTGTTAGTGCCTTGACCTGATTTGGAATTATTTCAAAAATAGGTTTCATCTGATGGTGCTCTAAGTATAGTCTGATTAAATAAATTGAAATAATTTTTTGTTGACCATATAATATAGAGCGGACATAATAGCCGTCATCTAACACGTCTGGGGGCTATGTGTAATGCTCATTTATTTATTTTTCAGATTAGTCAAATCGGAAACGGCTAAAATTTGGCACGTTTTTCATATTTTTCAAGTGCTGCCATGTTCAGTCGCCATAATACAAGAAGTTGGTCCGCAGAAAATCATCATTTAATTTTTGAGAGGAGACAACAGGGATGCTTTGAGGTTGAGGTCTCGTGTTTCATTTGTGGAAGACACATAGTCTTCAGATTGTTTGAACTAGGTTTCACGGTGTGTCGTGACCGAGACATTCTTGAGGAAGTTATTCCAGAACTGATGGAAAATGTTCCACTGGCTCTTTATAATGTCGTTTATATTCAACAAGTCACAACTTTTCGCTTTTAAGGGCAGATGGGTACTCTCCAAACCCACACACATCTTTACTGCGAATCTCGTATTTTAGCTAGGGAATTAAGTTGCAGGTTATGACTCCCCGAACCCTACGCGCATGTGTGTTGTAAGGAACTGGTTGAACAGGTTTGGGGTGAGAAACAAAGTCTCTGGACCTGATGGTTTGCTCGAGCATTTATATAGTAAAATTTGCCGTGCATACATTTGCACGTTTAAGGTTCATAATCGTTAGCGTTGTTTATAATTTGTTTTGAATGTTTACATAATATTTTCAAAGTTCAAGTGCAAACTTAGAATAGGGCGATTATTGCTTAGCAGTTTATGCGCTTTAATGGTTCACATATGCTCACTCCCTTATAACGTTGGACCCCAACGTTTGCCAAAACCCCTATGTTCTAAGAAAGACACCTCGAGACTTGTATGAAGCCAGAGAAGAATATGGGGAATGCTAAGAAGAAATAAGCTAGAAGTCAATAAAATCACGACAGAACAGTGGGAAACGCACTTTAGGAATCTATACAAGAAAGAGGAAGATAAGGAACAGATACAAATCGAATATGAAGAAGACAACGACATAGAATTAACAAATGACACGATGAAAAACACCTTAAAATCCCTTAAAAATAGAAAAAGCCCCGGGCCAGACGAGATCACCAACGAGATGCTTAAATACGGAGGGAAAAAATTGCGAAATGAAATATTAACCTTATTTAAAAATATCATAGAAGAACGGAAAATACCAAATGAATGGAAGAATAGTATAACAATACCCATTTTTAAAAAAGGACAGAAAACACTTCCAGAAAACTACTTGATAGCGTTCTTAAAGCGTTCGCAAAGACTATTCTGGGGGAAATCACCAAAACCATAAGGATAAGAGACGAACAACAAAGCTTCTGAAAAAACAGATCCACTATTGATGCAATATTCATTGTCAAACAGATATCCGAAAAATCCCTAGAATTCAATAAACCTGCGTACATGTGCTTCGTCGATATGCCCAAAGCTTTTGACAGAGTGCGCTTAAAAGATGTCTAGGAAATAATGAGAAAAAAGGGGCTAAACCATAGGCAACTTAATATAATACGATATTAACACCAAATGCAGAACAAAAATCAGAGTAGAACATATCACAACGGAAGATCTACATATAAACACAGGAATTAGACAGGAAGATTCACTCAACCCCTTCATATTTAATTTGATAATGGATGAAATAATAGAAAATCTGCCCAGAGCAGCTGGATACAAAATGGGAAATACTTTCTTCCATGCTGTATGCTATGCTGACGCCGCGGTTCTTATTGCAGATTCCGAAGATAGTCTCCAAAGGTTACTCCATTCTTTTAACACCAAAGCAAAATACCTAAATATGCTCATCAACACCGAGAAGACTAAATGCTTAGTAACATCAAAGGAACCAATAAGATGTAAGTTGGAAATCGACTCCAAAATCGTCGAACAGGCAAACCATTTCAAATATTTGGGAGCAGATATAACGAGTCATGGAAATCTACTTTTCGAAGTAAGAAAGCAAACAATGGAATCGGCTCGAATTTTGGGATGTTTGAGAGAAATTGTTTGGAAGAACAAATACCTCAATACAGAAAGCAAAGTCAAGATATATATAAAATGGCAGTAAGACCTATCATAACATACGCAGCAGAAACACGACCAGATACAAACAGAACTCTACAAATGACGAGAACAGGAACAGGAAATGAAAACTCTGAGAAGTATACAAAGCAAAACACTATACGACAGAATACGAAATGAAGAC
Organism: Pissodes strobi; assembly: GCA_016904865.1. Taxonomy (NCBI): domain Eukaryota; kingdom Metazoa; phylum Arthropoda; class Insecta; order Coleoptera; family Curculionidae; genus Pissodes; species Pissodes strobi. Next base: position 11,033 of record JAEQML010055023.1, on the reverse strand, counting down.
ATCAGACTACAATGCGGGATACAGGACATAAGAAAGTGGGTGAGACAGAGACGGAGATTCTGGAACAAACATATAAAAAGAATAAAGGACAGCAGACTCGTCAAAAACGCAAATATGAATAATCCAGTAGGAAAGAGATCACAGGGAAGTCTACCAAGACGTTGCGTTGGAGATAATGCTGGACTTCATCTTCTGGGGAGGACGTGTTGGCAATGAACAGGCAGTAGCCTACTAATATGTATCCATATTAGAAAATGGAAGAAGAAGAAGACCTATCATTCATTGCATTATCCTATCATCATCAGTGGTTTTGTTGCGATTTGCTGCGATATCATTTAGATAAATACTAAGAGAATGAACAAATTTAAATATTGGCATCGAAATATAAAACGCCAATTGTTTTTGGGCATTATTTGTCGGAGGAGGTATTTTACCTCATCCGGGAGGACTCGCTCTCATGGATGCACTACTGCCAAAAATCAGGTCTATTTAAGGATAGCGAACTAAAACCCTACAAAATTCATTTCACAGCGACCAAGCACCTTTCTGTCTTAATGGTCAAGTTAATAGACATAATTGCAGAATTTCGTCCCAGGTAAATGGTAGAGCTCCACGCCCATCTGGGGCTAGGATGTTGGGTAATGATATTATCGCACTTTTTTACAGAGGGCAATTCGCAGGACAAAAGTATTTGAATGTTGTTAGGGAAGATATAATAATGTTTAGAACACAACAATTAAATGAGAATAATTATGAAATCTGGTACCAGCATGATATGGTGCGCAGCCCGATTACTCCAGGGCATTCTTTCAGTTTCTTGGCCAAGAATTTCCAGGGAAGTGGATTGGAAGATGTGGCCCTTTAGAATGGCCACCTCGATCCCCACATATGACTCCACTGGACTTCGTTTTGTGGGGTCATTTAATGAATGCCATTCCGCAAGTTTTCTGACCGACTTGGTTACTGCCTGACAAATAATGAGGCCCATTTCGAGCACTTGATTAAAAAAACGTTCCAAAGCCAGAAACTCCAAGAACAAAGGTGCTAAATGTGGGGTTCAGAAGAAATACCAGAGATTACGACAAACGAAATCCGCTCAGCACTACAGCAAATGAAAAATAACAGGGCTCCGGGCGAAGATAGAATAACGAGTGAGATGTTAAAAATGGGCGGAGATACAGTGGTAAAATTATTAAAAGTATTATTTAACAAATGTTTGGAAGAAGGCAAAATACCAAAAACATGGCAAAACTCGGAAGTGATCCTGCTGTTTAAAAAGGGAGACAGCACGAATATTGAAAATTATCGCCCAATAAGCCTTCTGTCACACATATACAAACTACTCACAAGAATAATAACAAACAGACTAACAACCAAATTAGATTCATACCAATCAGTCGAACAGGCCGGATTTCGACGTGAAATTTCTGATTGAAAAAGCAAATGACTATAATATCCAAATACACTTAGCGTTTGTAGACTTCCAGAAAGCGTTCGACACTATTGAAACGTGGGCATTCCTAAGATCATTAGATGCAACTAGAATTGACACCAGATATTCCGACTTAATAGAAAATATTTATAAAAACGCAACGCTACAGGTCCAGATCGACCCGGACACCAAGACCGAAGAAATTAAAATTAGCAGAGGGGTACGCCAGGGTGATACCATGTCGCCAAAGTTATTTACAGCGGCATTGGAAGATATTTTTAAAAACTTAGAGTGGGAGAATAAAGGAATTAAGATCGACGGCTCATACTTAAATCATCTGAGGTTTGCCGATGATATTGTCCTAATAATTACCGATGCTGACGAACTGACAAGTATGTTGCATCAATTAAACCAAGCATCTAGTCGAGTGGGTCTAAAAATGAACTTGAACAAAACAAAAATTATGACCCAAACTAACATACAAATAATAATCGACAATCAGATAATTGAAAATGTTGACCAATATGTCTACCTTGGACACTCACTAAAACTTGGAAGAGAAAACCAGACCGCAGAGATAACAAGATGAATTGGAATTGGGCTATCCTGGTGTGCTTTCGGTCGCCTAAATTACATCCTCAAAAACCAAACCATTCCTATGTGTCTAAAAAGAAAAATGTACGATGCCTGTGTTTTGCCAGTGGCTACTTATGGACTGGAGACTGCGACTATGACAGAGAAAAGCGCCGACAGATTGAGAAAATCGCAAAGAGCTATGGAGAGAAGAATGTTGGGAGTAACTCTTAGACAAAGAATAAGAAATGAGGACATCCGAGACAGCACCAGGATAACAGATATTATCGAGCGCATCGCACACATGAAATGGCAGTGGGTTGGACATGTGGCTAGACAGGACTGTGATCGATGGACTGCAAGACTCGTTCATTGGAGACCCAGAGAAACTAACTGGAGCAGGGGAAGGCCCCAAAAACGATGGCTTGATGACATTAAACAACACGTAGGACGACACTGGTTTCAGCTGGCGAAAGACAGAGGTGCATGGAAAAGAGAAGGAGAGGCCTTTATCCAACAGTGGACAGTTACAGGCCGGTGATGATGATGATTAAAAAATAGTGTTGGGGTTTTGGAAGTTGAAATGTTTTTTTATCATCGTTTTAAGAAATTTTTGGTCTTGAAGAGTAGACCATGCATTTGGAATAAAAGCTAATAAATAGCATTAATTTTACTACACTCTGACATATAAAATTCATTATAATTGAGTCAGTCATTCCAATTGTAGTTTAATTATTGTGGACAATTATGTTTGACCAAAAGTGTCTAAATGTGTTTGCAACACACTGATACCTAAACTGGCTTTTATCTCTGGAAAAACTGAGACATTATGCAACTATGTAACTAATTTCTACCTTAAATAAATTTTGAAGTTGCTGGAGAAGTATACTAATAACAAAAGAACAAAATATTCACCAGTAGCGTAACGTTTAAGAAAAAAAATCGAGAAAAAAATAGAAAAATTAAAAGTTGATGTACTTAACTCAAATTTCATATTTAGATTATTTTTGTATTTTGGAAGAACTTGTTCTCATAAGATTTTGCTGTATTTTTATAAGTTAATGTACTTGACGCGATTCCGGGAAATTACATTTGCTCCTGGATTAAAAGCAGTACTTGAAATTGGAAATGCTCATTTATTGTTTTAGGGCAAGCACCAATTTTATCAAGAATAAATAATAATAATAATAATAAAGAAGTTTTCCATACGTTGCATACTTTTTTGGACACACTGTAGAGTAGAAATACGTTTTTAAAATTTTGGGGTTTTTCTAAATTCAACATCGCCAATCTATTGCAATAAAAATAAATAACATGTTCCATTTAAAATTACGTTACGTTACTGCGTGTACAGCAAAATTAGGAAATGTGGCAACGTTGCTGATACAAATTTTTTGAATTCAGCATCTTTCTAAACCTTTAAGGCCACAAGTTTTTTGAAGCAATTCTATTTTTTAGTATTAAATTCCACCACAATTTAATCGCTCAAATTTAGAACATTATTATGACATCGTTCTGGAAATATAAAAATTTAACGCCCTCTCATTCGAATCAACATATTGAGTCCAATCGTATTAATATTCATATTTTCATATCCTCCGTGCGAAATTCATTCTCTCTGACACAAACCGTTTGAATCATAAGATAAAAATATTTACGTCGATCTATTTTAAAAGATATTTTTGCTGTCGACTAGCGCAAATAAACCGAGATTTTGCGGTTTTTCGTTTATTTTAAATTTAGGAACCTAATAAATTATTTAAACGTCTACTTATTACGAATTTTTGCATATAAATTACAATTATTATTATTTTCAAAGTTAAAGTGAAACATAGTGGAAGGTGACTTATTAAAAATTAAAATAAGTACGAAACAAATGGACAGATAAAAATAAATAACATTAAATTAGGTAGATAATATTTAAGGATAAACATATACAGTAATGGTATATAGAGCAACGGTGAATTTCTAATATCGAAATATTACTATACCGACAGTTGATATTAAGAACGATACAAGATATCAAAGTTAAAATTGTATTTTATTTAATATAGTCTAAACTGTCATATCCTTTAGCGTTTTTATGAAAGTGTGATGATGTATGATGTAAATATAAAATCAAATCAGAAGGGAAAATAGTTATGCCTGATGGTATAAAAATTGCATTAAGAATAAAATCTAAACGAAATAGAAAGCAAAATGACGAGGTTCGTCTTTGGGACGCCTTGTATACTTTTAAAAAATTGAGGTAAATCGCAAGGGCTATTTTTAGCAGCAAATCTAATGTGTAGATGGGGAGGTAAACTAACCCGAATTAGCTGAGTGGCCCTAAAAAAAATAAAAAGGGCATTGTTTTAGTTCACATCACTTCAAAGAAAACTTTTTTAATATGATATAACATTTTCAGGGCAACTCCACCAGGAGATAAATTTCTTCAAGCACATTGTCCTTCGGGCTTCGCTCCTGCCCTAAATTCGTAATGTGCGTATTTATTAATGTTAATTATTCGGTGGTAAAGTGTACATATATTACAAAATATAATATATGCCCTCATAGGTTGCCTTATGCCCTATCCGGTTTTTGTGAACGTTTATGACCTCTACAATAATTAATTGAAATACTGCTTCTACGCTCTAAGAAAATTCAAAATTATTATTGACACCAAAAAAGGAAGGGTTGCACCATATAATCTACTTCGTAAACAGCACTCTCCAAGTCTCAGGGTATATTATCCAGATTATTGCAGATGCACCACCGCCATTCCGGTTACGTAACCGACAGCCACCGAAACTAATGACGTCACCGCCCTAGGGCCAATGACGTAGCCGTAGGCCAAGGATCGTGTCCTACCTGTGGATCGGGGCTAAATCCACGCGAGTTTTATAAAGACGCACTCACACTTGACGGACGCCACTCGACTGAGGCACGTTGCGTCGCGACGGACGATGCTAAAGATAGGCATATATCGGATCCGCGACGCCCGGATGCCGCTGGTTCGAATGTCCCTACGTAACGGATTGTTCGCATTCCGCGGGGGCTATACGAACAATTTATTGCACAATTTGTTGATAACATTTTGTTTCTCTATGGATCGGATTTAGCATTGGAATTACGTCTTTCATGTATTCAAATCGCTTATTACAAGAATGTCAATTTGTACTTTGAGGTCTCAGCTTCATCATTTTGGCTCCTTCAGGTCTTGCTATCTTAGCAAAACTTCCTTTACACTGCTATAAAGTCGATTGCCGTCTTCATCTTCATGGCTAGCTGTTGAAGGATATTTTTTAAAGTTTCCACATGTCCACAAACGGCCATTGAAGTCTTGTCTGTGTAGCTCTTATCATTGAAGAGCCCCATATGGATTCGGAATTGGCTAATAGACAGATATTTACAAACACTTTTTTGGGCATATAACACAGGTATAGGAACCTGAATAAACTATTTTAAGAGATATTAAACATTTTTAAATAAAAAGTTGTAGAGATGTTTCTGAATCGCCAGGATTTCTTCTTATCAGACCAAGCCGCCCAAAAATCACTTTTTGTATTGTTTTAAATGGAACACTCTATATGATGATTCATTTATCGGATAGTCCGTTCGTTGCTGAGCTGATACTGAATATACCAGGTTTGATGCCTCTATCTTTAGGTGCCATAAACATCAATGCGTTTGATAAACACATTGTTCAATAAGTAAATATAAAATTCGTAACACTTGCCGGTATGGCTTCCAAAGCGGGCGGGGTATAAGTTATGCTATATTTTCATTTCTCAATGATCTGTACTTGCAGCTCAATGAAGGACAGTTGGCTGCTGCAGTTTTCTGTGATCTCTCAAAAGCTTTTGATTGCGTTGATCACGGAATACTGCTGCGGAAACTTCAGATTTATGGGTTTAGGGGTAACTCAGTGGACTTATTTGGGTCATATCAGTGTTGCAGAGAGCAGAAGGTTAAACTGCAGAATCTTGAGTCGAATGAAGCTGCCGTGGCTTCTGGGTTCTGTATTGGGCCCCATCCTATTTTTATTATATATTAACGATATAGTGTATTCAAACATTAGGGGACGTTTTACTTTCTTCGCGGATGACACAACCATTCTGTGGCACCATTCTAGGGCTGACCAATTAAAAATAATAAAATTGGAAGATATAAAGAAAGTTAAATTATGGTGTGATGCCAACTTACTAGCCTTTAACATCTCTTAAGACAAGCATCTGGCATTTCAATAATTGTACAATGGCTGATGTATCTTGGTAATGATGAGATCTTAAGTTGTACAGAAGTTAAGTTTTTGGGTATAGCCACAGATATGAAATTAGGTTTTACGCCTGTGCAGCACATATTTGGCGTTTGTAAAAGGCTGTCATGTGGCTGCTTTGCTGTCAGAGTAATAGCGGGGGAACTAGGCCTGACTGTTGCAAGTACAGCATATTTTTCCCTTATCGAATCACACATTAGGTACGGTATTCCCTTCTGGGGTAAATCCAATCAGTACTTGGCAAATTCATTCTTTATCCTACAAAAACGAGCTTTGCGGTACTTGTGTGGAGCGGGCGCAAGAGGCCCCTGCAGACTTCTGTTCATCAAATATAGGATTCTGACCTTTTATTCTTTATACATCCTGGAAACGGTATCTGATTCATAAGAAATGTAAAAATTATGTAGTTTATAATGCGAAAAAAATGTACAATCATTTACCAAGTGATATAAGGGAGGTACAGTCAATGAAATACTTTCGAAAATTGGTTAAATCATTATTGCTTGCTAAGGCTTACTACTCAGTATCCCAGTTCTTTGATGATGATGAACTATGATTATCCGATCGTCCCTAATTTATAGACTCTTTGCTTCCTTTGATCATTGATCTTCTGACATGTCTGGTGATGATGAAACTTGCCGACTATATGACTGGCGTTGTTTCCTGTATCTAACCGTATTACATGCCGTAAAGCTTTAACTTGCAATGTTCTGTATAACTGGATACTGGATTTAGTTACTACGCGTATTTTTCAACGTATTCACACTATCCAGGCATTATTGTAACAAGTGATATTGTAACTTATAATGTCTTATTTTATCTATATACTTTTGTACCTACACGTTCTGTCTAGTTTGAGGTGGGGCGTATTTTATTTGTTTAGTTGTAATTTGGTTACCACAGACACAACAATGAAGAGTATACTTGCCAATGAAATAAACAACAAGATACACAACATAAAAGCGATATCCAACGAAGAAAAAACTATTGATGAAAATTGGACAGATATAAAGACTTCCATTATTCAAACTGCAACGGACCTATTACCACGCCCGAAAATAACAGAAGTGGATGACACAAGAAATTCTAGAGCTGATGGAGCAAAGAAGATGCCTTAAGAAAAAGAATAGAGAAAAATACCTCGAAACACATAAGAGAATTCGACGTAAAATCAAGGAGGCCAAAGAAGCTTGGTTCAGAGTCTCTTGCCAAGAAATAGAAGAACTGCAAAGGAAACATGATGACTTTGGTCTACACAAAAAACTTAAAGCTGGAATACAAACAACTAGAAATACAAGTATACTCAAAGACTCCAGTGGGAAAATCATAACCGATCTAGATCACCGTTGCAAAGAGTGGAAGAACTAGGTGTCCAATCTCTTCGAGGACGACAATCGTGAAGACCAACAACACCCCCTCGGTGAAGATCTAAGTAGGAGGGGTCCGTATATTCTAAGGGCAGAAGTTGAGAAAGCTATAAGACAAGCAAAAAACAACATGGCACCTGGGCCAGATCAGGTTCCCGCCGAATTACTTAAACTGTTGGATGAAGACAGCATTACATACCTGACTACCTTTTAATCCTCATAATGATGTCTAGATTGATGGGGTTGAAAGTGATGCTAATATAAATCAGGAAGGATGGATCACCATTCAACGAAGGAAAAGGCAAAGGGTGGACCCGAAGACAAGACCCAGCCCGATAAGGGGGAATAAAGAAAATATCTTCGGTTTGAGAGTAGCAAATAAATATAATACCACTTGCTTGTTTGTCTCTGGACTGGATGCCCAAACAAACCAAGATGAAGTAAAAGCATATTTGGAAGACATCGGCGTTGCGGCTATACATTGTGTAAAGCTGAAAACAAAATCACAACGAAGATACAGCTCCTTTAAGGTAGAAATACCAGCTGAACGTAAAAATGAACTGCTGGATAAGAACTTCTGGCACATAGGTGTAATTGTCAATCATTTTTTAAACCTGAGGAAGCTAATGCCTTAATTGGGAAAAACACAGTGAAACCTGTACACGAGCAAAAACTGTCAGTGTTGCATATTAACATAAGATCCCTAAGAAACAAAGTAAATGAGCTCGAAGCATCCTTAGTAGACAAAAATATAGATATAGTCTGTGTTAGTGAACATTTCTTGTCTGACTCTGAAATAAACGCATTACACCTAAATGGTTATACAATGGTGGCCCACTATTCCAGGAGTCAATTCACCGGTGGGGGCACTGTAATATTTCTTAAGAACAAACTTAATCTAAGTGTAAATAAAATTCACATAGACTCCAATATTGAAAAGTGTATTGAATGTTCTGGTATTTTTATTGATGATTTTAATTTATATGTTTTAGCCATATACCACTCACCATCTGGTCACTTTGACACCTTCTTAAAAACTATGGAGGGCATCCTGAGTAATCTAGTGGTTAATAAGTCTGTCATAATAGCTGGTAACTTTAATGTTCACTTTCATACAAATTGCCCGGAGGCAACTAAAGTGGATGACCTTATGGGTAGTTTTAATCTACAAAAAACAATATACGAAGCCACAAGAGAGAACTCATGTCTTGATAATATTTTCGTAAGTAACAATATGCTAATATCCTCGGCCAGTAACCTTGACTTAGCGATCTCGGATCATAGGGCTCAGCTTGTGTCACTTTCTGTTGTGATTTCCAGGCCAGGTTTTACTTTGAGTAGTAGGACTTGTAGGCCGATAACCCAGGTTGGCATGGGTCGTTTCTTCGCCATGGTTGCTGAGCAGTCTTGGTCGTTCGTCTCGGATGATGATATTAGTGTGAATGACAGGTTTTCAATGTTTATGCGCATACTTGAGGATGCTTTTTTAACATCATTTCCTGAAAAAAATTACTCTGTACGCTCTGACCAAGCAAATAACATCTCGTGGTTTACTGACGAATTAAGAGTAATGCGGGAACATCTTAGTTTTCTTAGAGACTTAATATGTCAATATAAAAATAACTTGGACTTTAAAAAACAGTTTAATGAATATAAAAAAATCTACAGAGAGGCTATTCGTAGGGCAAAGATTGACTTCAATGACAACTTGATAAGTTCCTCAAACAACCCCATTAAATCCATGTGGCGGATCATTAATAAAAACATTAATAAGTACAAAGCTCCAATGCCTTCTGGTCCTCTGACACCGGATGACTTTAATTCATATTTCTTGAATGTTGCGCATAACCTCATTGAAGATATGCCAAACTCTGATCGTGAGCCATTGGCATACTTCTCGGATTATAGTATTTTGCCTCCTGAGTCTGGAATGTTTGAATTCACTGAGGTAACTTTTAATGGAGTGAGGGATATTATTAATGACTTAAAGAATGGAAGCAGTTCTGATAGGTTTGGTCTCAAGGTCAAATTAATTAAAAGTATAAAAAATCTTATTTTACTTCCATTGACTAAGCTCATGAACTTATGTCTCATGAAGGGTATCTTTCCGGATATATTAAAGGGAGCAGTTGTGATTCCAGTCTTTAGAAAAGGTGATCCTGACATGCCGGAGAACTACCGCCCCATCTCCTTACTTCCAACTATCTCCAAAATTCTGGAGAAATGTATCTCCCGGCAACTTGTTAATCATTTCGAGTCCAACAACTATTTCAGCTCCTCCCAGTTTGGTTTCAGAAGAGGGAGGAGTACAGTGCAGGCCATAGAGGCACTGGTTGGTGACATTTTGAATAGTTTTCATTGTCAGGAATACAACACTATGGTATCGTGTGACCTTAGTAAGGCCTTCGACTGTGTCGATCACGGTGTCCTTCTTCAGAAACTCTCTGAATACCATATCTCTGCAGGGAGTATCGCATTGATAGGATCATATCTTGAGGGAAGACTGCAGACTGTCAGAGTTGGTGGTGTGGAGTCGGCGGAGGGTGCAATAACTATCGGGGTGCCTCAGGGTTCCATCCTGAGGCCTATATTATTTCTTATATACATAAATGACTTACCATCTATTGGATCCAATGCTAAATTTGTATTATTTGCCGATGACACATTATTTTCCCTATCTGCGGACTCCCTTGCTCAATCTTTGGAGGGCTCCTTGGGCGAACGGTCGAGGGCTGAACAATGGTTTAATACTAATAAACTTTTACTCAATAATGACAAAACCAACGAGTTGACATTTACTATGAGGCATCTCGATGATGGAGATACAGACAATCCCAATGTGACATTTCTTGGAGTCAAGCTTGATCGCAGGCTGCAATGGGGCAGTCATATAAATTCCTTGGCTGGTAAGTTCTGTAGCTCGTTGTACCTCTTGCGTCGCCTGAGTGACTGTGTCTCACAGAATGTGTTACGAACGGCATATTTCGCCAACTTTCATTCCCGTTTATCCTATGGCATCTTGATTTGGGGCCATGCACCTGGCGCTCGACGTGTGTTTGGGCTTCAGAGAAAGGCTGTGCGTGTGGTCGCTGGGTCGCGTTTTAGGGATGATTGCAGGGACGCGTTCAGACAGCTGGGAATACTCTCAATGTCATCCTTGTTCGTTTTGGAATGCCTCCTTTGTGTGAAAAAAAAATTACCTAGTTTTGAGGCCCATAGGGACATCCACAATTACGGTACAAGAAATAATAACAATCTTGTTCCGCCATATTGGAGAATAGAAAGGTGTCGGAGCGGTCCGGGATATAGGGGGAAAAGGTTTTTTAATGTGTTGCCAGATGATTTTAAGGAATTGCCATTTGATGCATTTAAAAATAAGATTAAATCTTTTCTTTTAGATAAG
>JAEQML010055022.1:0-36864 GCA_016904865.1 Pissodes strobi | reverse complement strand
CAAAATTTCGAGCAAGAATTGAACGCCAACAAGACTAGAATGGAAGATATTACTTCGACCGGGCAAGAGCTGGTAGAAGCCAACCATTATGATGCGCCAAGAATCCAGTCTCGAATGGAAGACATTGTTCAACTGTGGGAAACCTTGGTTCAGGCTACCGACAAGAAGAACTCGAAGCTTCAAGAAGCTAGCCAGCAACAGCAATTCAACAGAACCATTGAAGATATTGAATTGTGGTTGAGCGAAATTGAGGGTCAACTGATGTCTGAAGACTATGGCAAGGACTTGACTAGTGTGCAGAACTTGCAAAAGAAACATGCTTTGCTAGGTAAATAATCAAAAAGCAATATTCACTTTTTACTAAATTTAAATGTTCAACTTAATTAGAAGCTTGGAAAGTCTGGAAATTGGAACTAATTTTGTTTTTGATAATTTTTTTTTCTCTTTTAGAGTCTGATGTTGCATCCCACCAAGACAGAATTGAAGCCATTACATCTGCTGCAACCCAATTTGTGGAAAGGGGTCATTTTGATGCCGATAACATTGCTCATAAACAGAAAGTCCTCACAGACAGATATGCTGCATTACAAACGCCTATGGCTATCAGGAAACAAAGGCTTTTGGATTCGTTGCAAGTAAGCATTTTTTAGACTTATTTATTGTTTAACGTTAGTTTGTAGGAATGGTAAGTAAACAACAGATCTGTCTATTTTTGAAAGCAAACTGCTATAGTCTGCACTCACTTATTAAATTTTTCTTTATTTGCTTTGTCTCCCTTGATGACTAGCCTTAATATTTTGTCTCAGATGTTTTATTTAATTTTAAGAAATACTTTCTGCAATTAATTTATGCAACTTACAGATAAAAATATCTAATAGTACTATTGTTAAAGTTGATCAAATGCGATATCTTGGTTTTCTTATAGATAAGCATCTCATTTTTAAAGAACATATTCTTCTTGTCATCGATAAAGTTACTAAAAATATAAATTTTCTAGCAAGGATATCAGCATCTCTCACTCAGTGGTCCAAAATTACTATTTTTAACAGTTTGGTTTTATCCCATTTAGTTTACAGCTCTGCTATATTATATGCAGCTAACAAGAATGAGATTAACTGATTACAAAAACTTCAGGACAGCGCAATGCGTATTATATTAAGAGAGAGGAGAGATACATCAATAAGAATTATGTTGGAGAAATTAAACTGGCTGTCAGTTGAAAATTTTGTAAAATTTCAGGTTATGGCATTTATATATAAAATTAAGAATGGCTTAGCTCCCAACTATCTTAGTCGAAAACTCGTAGCTTTTGAATCAGTACATACCTATCCGACGAGGAATAAAACCAATTTTTATGTCACCACAAAAAATAAAAAAAGTACTGAAAAGTCACTGTACCATAAGGGCTTACTTGATTTTAATGGCCTTCCACATAGCATTAAAACTTCACAAAGCCTCAATATATTTAAGGGTAGATTGAGGGTATACTTCCGGGGAGAGTGAGGCACGTTTGGATTAATTTTTTATTTAATTTTAGAATTAACATGCTGTATAAAATGATGTGGTTGAAACTGATTGTTTGTAACACATTGATTTTCATGCATTTTAATTATTGTTTCTCAATCGTTTGCTTGTTAAATCAGAATGAAATGTTTAAATTGCAAAAACTTAAAAATAGAGCAATGAGAATAATTCTCTCTTGTAATAAGTATAGGTATGTCAATCAAATTGATGTTAGAATGTTTACAGTGGTTTCCTGTTCTAGAGCATGTTAAATATAATGTGCCAATTTTTATTTTTAAAATGAGGATTGGTCATGCACCTCTCAAATAAGATTGTATAACAATGAAGTTCATAGATACAATACCAGGCGGCAGAATCACTTTTTCATTCCTCCAAAGAATAAAAACGGGCAAAATTCAGTATTTCATAGGGGACTGGACACATTTAATAAATTATCCATCTATTTTTACTTTTAAGTGACTATTAAAGTCGGATTTATTGGCCCAGTGAAATGTTTATGATATCATAATAAAGCCATATGTATTTCAAATATAAGATAATAAGACAGTTGTTATAAGCACAAAAGCTATAGCTCTTAGGCGAATGAGCAGATTGGATATTTTATCCCTGTCACAGTTGACTGCCGTAATTATTTTCGTGTTTGCTTTATAAAGTTTCAAAAACGATCGAGGACAGTTATGTTCCTATGATTTTCGAGGAACAGATCAGTATCAGCATTGTTTTTATAAGAAGAAAGTCGTTCAACGGGGCCTGTGGAGAGGTGCTGCCCCCAGTGGCTGGCACCAAAAACAGTATTTATGAATGAAAACACGTGCAATGTTTACCCTACATACGAAAAGGAAGGGGTAGAAAGGGGAATACAATATTATATTCGCGGAGCCGTAGATTTCCAAGAAATGATCTTCAGCCAAGGCTAAGTGGCTAGAACCGGTTTTATCAGTTTAATTTTAACACACAAAATGAAATTTCCAATACTGCTTCCCCAATCTTGACTTTTCGTCTTTTCAATTGAATTTATTTTATGTTTGAGAAAATGGTTGTTAGCATTTTTAACACATTGATTTTTGTGTCAATTTCTTTGCTAGTTTCTATTTTATTCATATAGGCCTAATTGAATTGGTCCAGTAGTCGAAGAAAATAGATTTGCATATGCCATTAAAAAATGGAAAAATAATGAACAATAATAAAATCCTATTTGCTAAATGTAAAACGTTTTGACTTGATATAAGTAAAATTTTACAATATAAACTGGATATTTTAACACATTCAAAATTAGGAACACTAAAAACATATTATTAAACTATAAAAAAAATTATATTTATAAAAATTGATTATTCGTTTCCTATTATTAGTCAAAAAGTAAGGTATCACAATTTTTAAACTTGCAATGTTTATAGAGAAATATAGATAAAAATTAAATTTAGTTCCAGTAGTAGGTAGGTATAGTTATTTCATGTATTTTTTCTTTTTATAGAAAGAAGACAATTAAACATTTTCTGCAATTTTATGCTTTAATGCACCAGAAACATGTATTTATCAAATTATTGATTAAAATGTCTTGTTATTTGGAGATTAATAATAAAATTAAATATTTTTATTTTATTAAATTTCATAATTTTTGCAAAAGAGGGGGAGATAAGAAATAAGGTGTTTAAAAACTGAAATCAAAACTCTTACCTTGGATAAGTCTTTATTTAATATGAGTTCGGCATATATTAATACTAATTTATGTATCGGTACATATAATATTGCTCCAGGCCAACAGCCAATGTTCAAAACTTTCAATCGCTTATAATCAAATTAAATTAATATAAATGTACTCTTCAAAATATATACTGTAGTTTATTCGCTATAATCAAGTAAATAATTTTTGAAAAAAATCGGATTTAGGATAGTGAAATAAACAACATCCGAGTAAAACTATATTTACTCGAAAATTAAACAATTCAATTGATAAAACACATCAACCTATACAACCCTTAAAACTAAAGAACAAGTATATAAGATAAAAAATAAGCATCGAGAGTAGTGTGCTGTTTCGGGCAACTTCTGGTTTGATTCATCCCTTATTTTCAACTGATCATTTTATGTTCACTTATTATTTCCTTTTGAAATAATTCATTTATTTTATCTTAGATGCCAAATTTTTTCATATCAAAGTTTTGTGTTATTGCCTATCAAGCTTGTAAAGTTATACATGTTCTTAAAATAACTTTCTTGTATATTATAAGTTACAATTAATCACCAGAAACCATAATTATTTTTGCTATTTTTCAATCAGAAGTTGCTAATATAGCTATTATGATAAACTGATGTATCAAGAGATTAGATCGACTACAACTCCATAAATAAGTACTTATAAATATTACTTAAATATCGAAAAGTAATTGGACTACATTAACATAGATACAACCTAAAAGCATCACCATTTAATAAGACTCAACTAATAAATTAAAATTATAATCAGTCGATTAATGTTTTATCTTTATTTAAATATAAGATGATTCACAGATCTCATTTATTAGTATTTAAAAATTTATATATGTATATATATTTAAAATTGTCAAATCATATTCAAAATCATGTTTCGTGCCAAACAATATTGGTCCATAAAACTTACTTTTTAATTTAAAAAATTCAAACTCGCTAGAAAAATATTACTTTTTTACACTGTGAAAAAAACCTTAATTGTAGTAAATTGGAAAAATACAATTATATAATATATATTTAAAGTTTTATGTTCCAGTTAAAAAAAACAGCAAACAACTTTTTCGAATACTAAGTAACTAAAAATAACATAACTCTTGGAGTAATATTAAAATGTTGTTTTTTGCTCCGTGAATAAAAGTGGATAGTGAATAAAAAAATTATAACGTCAATTCGCATTTTGAATATGACTTACATTGTTTATATATTAAAATCCTTAATAAAACATTAATTATGAATTCCCGGTGGGATAAACATGAATCACCTTCAAATCAGCTTATTCGGGCAATAATTGATTTTTTGTTTTAAAAATAAATAGTACATTGGACATCTCTATGCTTTGCTGTATTGAAAGCCATCTAAGTGGCTTTAGCATCAAATTAATGGGAGTATAATGTGTACAGAATAATATAATGCGCATAGCTTTATTTCGTAGTAACTGGAGTCTTTGTATATCAGCCTTTTTACCTGATATCAACAATGAAAAACAGTAATTGAAATGCGGATATATAATCGTATTATATATAAGAACACGACTCCAGTGACTAAGAATCTCACCTATTCTCCTAAAAAATTCTATCTTTTCCAATTTTTTTTCTAATATGATCTACATGTAACGAAAAATTAAGCTGAGAATCCAAGACTACCCCTAAATATTACTAGATGCA
The DNA here is from genome assembly GCA_016904865.1 of Pissodes strobi. NCBI lineage: Eukaryota > Metazoa > Arthropoda > Insecta > Coleoptera > Curculionidae > Pissodes > Pissodes strobi. The sequence continues at coordinate 31,966 of JAEQML010055022.1, read as the reverse complement.
TTTTCAAATAGGCTATTAGATATCTATCTTAACCCAATAATTATTTTCTAGAAATCCATTACAATTCTGCTTAGAGCCAAAAAACCATGTACTTTGTCTTTTTTTTTAACCTAAGCCTATTTACACACAACGAGTTATAAAGGATGTCAAGTTTTGATTTCGTAGTATCTACTACCTGATTAAAATCCTTCCCGCAAACACAGATCAACATATCGTCCACAAACAAACTTAGAAATGTATAATTTAAAACTCGGTCTAGGTCATTGACATATAGCACAAACAAACGGGGGCTCAGAACACTGCCCTGCGGCACCTCTATCTCACTATCAAACGGATTTGAGGACGCATTATTCACTCTAGTCACATGGGAGCGATCCTCCAGGTGATCAGTGAACCAAAAAAGTACATTGTTTGTAATTCCATAGGCCTGTAGTTTGTGGATAAGTCTTCTCCTATTGATGAAGGTGAAGTAAAGAGTACCCAAGTACACAAAAAGCAGTCTTTAAAAATTTAACTGCTCAGATTTCTTGAACCATATTTAATGGGAAAATATTTGGCACCAATGATGAAGACATACTTTGTAGGCACAGCGATCAAAGAAAGCTTTCTCGCCCAGGGGATGTTCCTTTACAAATTGATGCTCTCAAAATAGACGTTATCTGAAAAAAATTAAAATCTAATGTAATTTTGACTTAGTTTGTAAAGAATTTGTTTGTCAAAAACTGAAACAATTAAAACAATACAAATGTGGAACAACACAAAAAGTAAATTTAAAGAAATCTAAACGCGCGTGCTTTAAAAGTGCTCTTATACACTTATATCATAATATGCTATTAATTAAATTCAATATTCATTCCATACATTTGTCATCATTCCTTATACATGCCTATCAATCAATTAATTAACTATTCAAAACTGTTCATAGACACCTAGACGTGCAACATCTACTATGTACTTACGTACAAAATAAACGTTAATATGAGAAAGCATACTGATGGATATAAAAAAGTAGATGTAAAGATTTACCCTATCCCTATCTACATATATATGATTATTATAAAAATGTTCATCGTATTTAATTAAACCTGTTCTGTTTATTAAATTTCGAAACTGCTATTGCAATACTCTGATTTCCCACAAAAACTACAAAACAAAGGAAGTGGGTACTTTTGTACTTACCTAGAAAAAAAACGTAGATAGATAATCGCAATTTACTCAGCCCAAAATTAATCATTACAACCCATACACAAACATTTTACAAAGTAAAGCTTGTTCAACTTGAACAATGGCGGAAAATATAAAAATAAACAATGAGATATTCGGAATTATTACGAACACTCGTCCACGCGGCTCCACTCCGCGTCGCCAGGTAACAGCCCTTGGGAATGCACCAATAGAAATGTAGGAACTCCCTCCTCGCAACGTTTCTCGTAGGACGCGTAGTAATTTCTTGAAATTCGTCAATGGGCACATTTCAGGCCGGACGCCATCTAGCGATGAGGCCTTTTTTCAGTTCGAGGTTGAATAACTATTCCCTATATAAACAAAGGTATCAGTATAGAAGGGCTGGCCCCTAGCGGGCCTTGCACTTAGGCCACCAATTGGGCCCGTTGTGCCCCAGCCCGCAATAGAGAATCTCCAGGATGCCGGTCTTCCTTAAGAAAGCCCGCATCTCCTTGTACTGGGTCTCGTCGTCCTCCATGCACCATCTACACTCTCCCTTCTCTGCAATTCTCAGCAGGGTTAGATGCCGTCTAAGCTTACAGTGCCCTGTGTAGAATCTTACCAGGGCCCTGCACTCCTTTCTAGGTAGGCACAACAGCTCCCTGGCGAGACTCCGCGGGCCCATGCATCATGAGCCTCGTCTGTCTCATCAACGGAGTCGTCCGCCATAGCTCCTCCGCCCGACTCTCCGGCTAGGTCTCCAAAGCTCTTTCGCGAACACTCTGGGCGATCCCCACACAGGGGCCCAAGTACCTGCGTGCGGAGCCTTCTCTGGCTAAGGCATCAGCGGCCTCCTTTCCCGGTACACCCGAGTGTCCCGGTACCCAGACCAGCGTAACCTTTTTAAGCTTTGTATGTTCAATCAGTCGGCTTCTACACTCCCTTACCAACAAAGAGCGCGTGCGGACCGACTTCAGCGCCTTGAGTGCAGCCTTGCTGTCGGAGCAGAAGAAAATCCTCCCGCCACCGACATTGAGCCTTAACGACTCCCAGACCCCCATCATGATCACAAAAAATTTCCGCGTGATGCAGAGGCATGCAAGTCGCTGTAATTTGTCCAGCACTAGTCTGGACGCCGTTTTCATGGATCCTGACCACCAAACGACCGATCCGTGCATGAGCATAGGAGCGATCATCGTCCTGTAGATCCATAGCATATTTTTCGGCCCGAGTCCCCAGGTCCCTCCCAGCGCCCTACGGCAAGCCCACAGGGCACTGAGCGTCGCCGAAGTCTTGAGCCGAATGTGTTCCTGAAAGGTCAGTTTAGAGTCCAACCAGACACCCAGATGCTTAACGCATTTCTTAGCCACAAGAGGGGTCCCTTCCAACGTGATGTTGGGAGTGGCCTCCAGCATCCTTTTCCTGGTAAAGATCTCTACCTTGTTGGGATTCGCCCTGAGTTCGTTATCCCTACACCGCTGTGAGAACCTTGTCAGTGCTTCCTCCAGAAGCATCTGCAATATTTCCAGCTCAATACCTTGTGCCATAATCACAACGTCGCGTCGTCTGCATAGGCCTGTACATTGACCCCATGCTCTACCCTCAGGATGCGTAGGATCTCATCGACCACTAGACACCACAGGGGAGAACACCCCCCCCCCCTGAGGACATCCCCGCCATGACTCAACCCTAACCGCCTCATCTTCCAGCCCAGCCTCGACCCTTCGCCCGGTGAGCATTGAGCGGATCCAGCTCGTTATGACCGGACGCTCCAACGATCGGCAGATCGAACCCACGGTTGTGTTATTGAAGGCTCTCAATATCCGCAAACACGCATACCGATAGCCGTCTGCCCCCAGCCCCTCCTCCAGCCTGGATACCAGATGGTGATGCTGCCGATCTGCCCGTTCGATATGCGTGCTGTTCCGGACTCAGAATGGCCCTTTGAGCCACCCACTCCCTAAGGTATCGGTCTACCAGCCTCTCTAGGGTTTTCATCAAGAAGCTGGTGATATAAATGGGTCGATACGATTTCGTTTCGGTGTAGTCATTCCTTCCCGCCTTGGGAATGAACACAACTCTGCTGTACCTCCAGGGCTTCGGCACCTACCCGTGGGCGATAGAGGTCCTGGAAAGGTCCATCAGCGGCGTGCTAAGGAGTCCTCCCGTCACGCTGCAACAGCGCCGGAAAGACCCCATCCTCACCTGCCGCCTTAAACGGGGCAAAGGTCTCTTAGCCTATTGTAGGTGACTATCTTTTTGGCAGTGCCACAGTCAGTTCTAATGCTGAACCTGGTCCCGCCCTCACCTTCCCGGCCCATACCTGTTAAGTGGAAAGTGACACTGCCCAATTTGCCGAGTGGGCCCCTTGACAGCACCTTGCAGAGCCTAGCAGCGGCCGGGGCTTGGGATACCTCTCCACAGTAGGCCCTTCAGGCACTTCTTCGCGATCCTCTCAGCTCTCTTTTGTACTGCCGCCGGGCCTCTTTATATAGGTCCCAGTCATTATCTACCCCGCTGTGTCTAGCCCTATTAAAGAGCTTCCTCAGCTGTTTCCTAAGGTTTTCCAGGGTGGAATTCCACCAAGGAGTTTTCCCTTTACCATGACGCTTAGTCACGGGGCAGTTGCTTGCGAAAGCCCCGGCCATCGATGACACTATCCACCTTGCGGCGTCATCCAGCTCATCGGCGGCCCGGTACTTCCTCGGCATGTCACTTAGACGCCAACTTAGCTCCTCCCTATAGACGTCCCAGTTGGTTGCTCTGGGGTTCCTAACCCCCTCAGTTCTCGCTGAGGAAGGACCCATTTCTATAGTGATGTATCTGTGGTCAGACATTAAGTCCTCCACCGACACACCCCATTTCGTAATATCCGGGAACAAAGCCCTGATGCACCGAGTCAAATCTATGACCGAGCTTCGTCCCATAGTAGAGAAAGTAGGCTCACTCCCTCTATTGGCTACCTGTCCAGCACTGCCCCACACTATGTGATGCGCGTTGCTATCACATCCAATCAGAAGTGGGATACTTACCTCCTCGCAGTAGGTAACCAGATTCCTAATTCCCTTCGGCGGGCAGGGTTGATCGGCTGGGAAATACGCTGGCGCTAGTATCACCCTTTAGGTATCTTGACCAGAATAGGGACCAGATCCCTGGTAGCCTTATCCCTTAGGAAAAAAGTCCCCAGCCCCACTGTCAATATACCTACAACACAAATACCGCCATGGACAGCCCCTTTACCCCGGATTTGACAATCCAATGTTCATGGATAAGTACAATTGCTGTACCCTCCTCTACTATATTCTTTCATAGGTTCGCCGTAGCAGCCCTACTATGCTGCAGATTTATCTGTGGAATGGACATGGTAAACGCCCACCCTTCAGTCGTACTGGAGAGTGCCCCCTCAGTCTGATTCAGACTGACGGAGCTCCTCTATGGCACCCCCTGGAGGGGGCCCCACATCTACACTAGTCCCTGATTGAGGAGCGGCCAGCGGCGATCCCACCATGGCAGAACCGGCAGCCTCCTCAGAGGCCCCCACATCCACGTTCATGGCGAGCTCACTTCCGGAGAACTCCCGTCTGGGGCCGCTGGCCCCTCCTCAGGTCTCGACCTTGGTGCGGCCAAGGTTACTCTTACCTGCACTGCCAAGCAGAACAGGAGTGAGCCCCTGGACGCAATGGTTTCAGCGAACCCGTCGTCCATCCCCATCACAATCCTGGAGCCCTTCTCCTCCGTCGTCCTTTTCCAGGCTCTCCAGAGTCGGCAGTCCAAACCATACTGGACCTTAAGGCAGCGGACTATCGCTTCATTAGAGACGTCCGCTCCCAGCCCAGGAATCCAGATCGCCGCCCTCCTAAGCCTCAACCCTTGCGGGTTCACCTCAACCAGGTTGACGATTTCCCAGGACCTGATGTTAATCAGCTCCCTACGGATCCACGCGTTGGACTCCTCGTCATCCGCGATTTTCAGGATATGGCCCCGCCACACCCCGATCGTGCGAACCTTCGGGGGAGCTACATCTCCCCTCATTATGCTGAGGCTTACCCAGCGATTGAGGGTCCCGATGAACCTCAGCACGTCCTCGGGACGCTGCCCCCGAAGACCCACTAGGATCCTCGATCCCTCCCGTGGCCACCTGAACGTATGACTGCGGGGCCCCTTCTGTGGAGCCACTCACGGTCTTACTTTCTTTCGCGTGTTCCACTCTTTTGGGACCCGTCTTCTGCTGGCCTTGCCTGGGTCTTCGGATTGGCCCCTGAGCCGACCTTCCTTTCTCTCTTCCCGCCCGCCGTTTTCGGAATGCCCCCTACGGAGCCTTCCGTTGACTGCCAGGTTGAGTCTGGGCCGAGGACGAGCTCGATGTCAGTCCAGCCGTCAGGAGCCTCTTCCTCTTCGCCCTCTTCTTCTGAGCTCCGCTTCTGTTTTTGGAGCGGGGCTTCTCCATTACACTGGCTGAGGGTCCAGCCGTGGCCGAGCCTAAGCCCATGCCCCCTTGCTAAAAGGGGTCGTTCCCCTTGAGTCCGGTTGCTCACAGGGGGCATTTCTTTTGATAGAGGACCCTTTTCGGATCCCCCATTTTATTTTTGTTTCTGTGAGTCCTTCATAATAAGTCCCACGAGTATGGGGGAAATAACGGTCACCAGCCAAGGAGCACCCACTTGGCCAGAAGGCAGGAATAAAACGGGGTGTGCCCGGTGCCCCTAGTTTAGTCGGCTATCGGTGAATGCACCCCCAGCCATCCATCCCTTCGGCGCCGACAAAAACCTTGAAATTGGGGGGGGTTTTTATGGTGGTCCCCATCCACTTGGCCCAGGCGATTAAGCCAAGGCCCCCGTGCTTCCGAGCCCACTACCTCGTCGAGGGTCGTTGCGAGCCAGGCGGTTTACGTTATGTGTCGTGAGTTGATCCGCGGCTGGCTGTTCGGGCAGCATGTTGGGTGATTTATAACCCTCAGCCGCCGTTATTCCCCGGCAGGCCAAGTGCGCCTGATGGCACGCCTGACTCCCTCCTATCCGCCATCTGGAGACACGCTCAGTAGGCACTCAACTCCTGAGACGAGTAACAGATATTCCCAACCTTAATCCTAAATAATCAAGGAATATTGCCCAACACTAACTTATCCAAACTTATAAGACTATGGTTGTCTTGGGAACGTTATTCTTTATCTGAATCCAGTTTACATTTTTTCAACATTTCGTCAGAATCCTAGATAAATAGGCATAGAACAATTTTTTTGACGTTGATTCAACTATTATCAATCCTATATTCAAAATACTAATACGAATCATAACACATTTATTTATTTCCTATATTATGACATGAATAATACTGATATTTGTTTTTAAGGTTCAACAACTTTTCCGTGACATTGAAGACGAAGAATCATGGATTCGTGAGAAAGAACCAGTCGCGGCTTCTACCAACAGAGGTCGCGACTTAATTGGTGTGCAGAACTTAATTAAGAAACATCAAGTTGTGTTGGCAGAAATCAATAACCGTGATGCTAGGCTTACCGCAGTTGTTGAGGCGGGTAGGCAGATGACTGAGGATGAACATTTCGCTAGCGATGAGATCAGAAACAGGTATGCAAATATTTTTAAAGAAAACTGCACATGTTGATTTGCTTACTTTTTAAATCGGCATTTGAATGAGACCATTTTTATGTTCTTTCAATTTTACGTTGGTTGATATCGCAGGCTAAAATTAATACTGTTTTAAACCAAGGAAGTTCCAACTGCCCATTATGGTTTCAATAAATTACAAAGTGTTTTACAAATCAAATGTGGCCTTGTTTACAGGGGCATAAGTTGAGGCTTTGAAAAATGTATAATAATACTAAAAAACAAAAATATAATTCGTAGTTAATGTTTTATTTTTCCTTTAAACATTTTATCCTTGTAGGGTTTCTGCGCTGAGTGACCATTGGGAACACCTTAAGGAAAAGGCTCAACAACGTAAGCAAGATCTCGAAGATTCACTGCAAGCACATCAGTATTACGCTGACGCTAATGAGGCTGAATCATGGATGAAAGAAAAGGAACCGATTGTCGCTAATACTGACTACGGTAAGAATCTCTTGGCAAATTTATAGATAATTGAACACTTTTGTTTGTAATAAATCACTAAACTATTTTTTAATCATTAGGAAAAGATGAAGATTCTTCTGAAGCCCTTTTGAAGAAACATGAAGCCCTGCTGAGCGATTTAATCGCTTTTGGAAACACTATTGAATCACTGAAAGAGCAGGCTAGAAATTGCAGGGTAAGCCAATATAATGTACATATTTATTAGCTAGGTAATCAGGTTTGAATTTGGTTTAATATGAACCACTTTCGAGATTTCCTAGTCACTTTTAATAATACCGAGATTACAATTCATTGTTGGTTATTTGAACTACTTCCTTACTTTTCTTATAATCCGTATATAGTAATTGTGTACGGTTTAGTATTTAATGAGTGGTGTTTTATAGCAACAAGAACCTCCAGTTGTCGACGTAACAGGTAGAGAAACTGTCCAGGCTTTGTATGATTACACTGAAAAATCTGCTAGAGAAGTATCAATGAAGAAAGGGGATCTTTTGCATCTTCTTAATTCCAACAATAAGGTAAGCTGAAAATCGTAGCTATAGGGATCATTCTGTATAGACATGATTTTGTTTTAGTAAAATAGTTTACACCATTATCTACTACATCTGTGCACCTTATGAAGCTCATATGGTTGAATATCGATGTATCAATGGTGTATAATAAAATAATTACAGATAGATGGACTTTTTTTTTAGTAAATAGTAGACATATTATGTCACAATATTTATATTTTATGTTGTTTTTTTAGGACTGGTGGAAAGTTGAAATTCACGACCGTCAAGGGTTCGTACCGGCCGCATATGTCAAGAAAGTGGACGCTGGATTAACCGCCTCCCAGCAAAATTTGATTGAAAACAGCTCCATTTCTGCTCGTCAACAACAAATTAACACACAATATGATAGGTAAATTTCTTGTTTTTTTTTTATAGGCATTTTATAAACTAAAACAAACGTCAAGCTTGACACAAGGGAATATACCAGTCCAGGTATTGACAGAATAACCTCAACATTGATAAACAATAATCATATATTCCTGCTTGACTTGCTGGTCCATATAGTTAACTTGATATTTGGAAGTGGCACTGTTCCTGATCAGTTTAAGATATCAGTAGTAACACCTATATGCAAATCAGATGTTAAGACAAGGGTGAATAATTATCGGCCCATAAATATAATTAAAAACTTTGCAAAAATTTTTGAAGTGTTTAAAAGATTGATTAATAGATTTTTTACAAGCAAACTCAATCCCATCACCAAATCAATATGGATTCCAAAGTGGGTTAAGTACCTCCAACGCACTTTACCACCTAACAAAAGAAATCACTGACAAGCTTGATAATAATGAAAAATGTGTGGCTCTATTTTTGGACTTAGCGGTGTTGAATGTCTTTGAGAGTTACTTGCGTGGGAGAGTGCAATATGTCAGAATATTGGATACATTGAGTGACCCATTAAATATTGAAATAGGTGTACCGCAGGGTACGGTATTAGGTCCGATCCTATTTCTATTGTTAATAAATACCTTAATAAGTCTAAAGCTCAAGAATGGTAACTATTGTTTCTTATGGGGACGACACGGCCATTATATTCTCCGCAAAATCATGGGATGAAGTAAAACAAGTGTCATGCATGGGCTGGATATTGTTCATAAATGGTGACATTAAATTTAAGTAAAACGACTTATATTGCATTTTCAATAACCATGGCAAATCGTCCTGCCTTTGACTCTATACAGGTGAAAGATTCAAATACAGTTATTAAAGAGGTCTCACAAACTCGGTATTTGGGTGTCGTTATTGACAGACATTTGAAATGGAACCAACATGTTCTGAAATTGACATCGGCGATTAGAAAACTACTGTTTAAATTTTATGCATTAAGAAATATTTTGAACAAAAACTTGTTAATATCTGTATATAGGTCTCTCGTAGAGTCATTGTTGAGATATGGTATTGTTGTGTGGGGTGGTTTGTATAAAAGTGCTTTACACCCATTGAGTGTTGTGCAAAACTACATATTAAGAGTTATCTATAGAAAAAATAGACTTTACCCCACAAGCTTGTTATACTCAAAAGAAGTCTTTGGCATGAGATCGGTATATATTTTGGAGGCCAGTATCTTTATGTAAAAAAATGAGGAGCGTGAAAGGTATGTTAATCATAGCTATCAAACAAGAAATAAAATTAATCAACATATTCAAATGCCCAGAAATAATGCCAATGCTAATATGAGATACTTTAACTATTTTGCACCAAAAATATACAATCATACCATTATATTACAAATATTGCTAAAATTAAAATATTTTAACAGTGGTGTAGGGCATATATTTATGAAAACAGGGTCATGTTTGGGAGCCTATTTTGATTGCTCTAGTTATATGTGTATGTATATAAATATTTTGTACAAAAATTGGGTTAATGTGATCGGGATTGGTTGAGGGTCTTTATGAGTACTTAGGGGGGTAGTTAGGATGTTTATGCCGTAGTTTCATTATAATTTTATGAATAGTTTAAATTAGGGGAAATTGTAACCATTGCTCGTACAGGTGTTCAGTCATCTAGGTGTTGAGGTCGCAATTTACTTACTATCATAGTATTTACTAAAAAAATACTTTGTATAAAAATATTATAGTTTACTAAAATCATTAAATATTCTTAGCTATAACTTAAAAAACAATTATAAATGTGAATATTTGGATAATAAATGTGGTAGGGCAACAGGGATACTGTTCCCTCAAAATAAATAAATAAATAAAAATAAATATAATTTATTATTTCTCGTGGGTCTACAGGCTCCTGGCTCTTGCTCGTGAACGTCAAGACAAACTTAATGAAACCGTCAAAGCATATGTACTAGTTAGAGAAGCTTCCGAATTAGCTAACTGGATTAAAGACAAAGAAATGCATGCGCAAGTAGAAGATGTTGGAGAAGATTTGGAACAGGTAAGAATTGTTGTTGATCTTTTCCCTTAATTTTTAGGAATGTATCCAGATCTGCATGCACGTACGTTAACCTGATCATATTTTCAATGAATGACATTCTAAATGCATCAAATATTAACCAGAGAATTCACAAATATCACAAGACGTTTATTCTGCTACTGTTCTTTCGCGATTTGGGTCGTGCGGTCGTGCAAAACATTTTGGTGGGACATTCAGTTGATAAATCCAATAGGCAAAAACAACTTTTTGGACAAACATATTCTGAAAGTATTTATTAACTATAGTCTATATTAATACTGCAAGAAAAATCTATTTTATTGTGACAGTTCCAACAAAATCCTCTTTTCTCGAAACGAACTTTTTTTCTTATTCTAACTTCGAAATAACCCTAAAAATTCTTTATAGAATATTTTATTGTGCAGCAATAAGTCACTTTGATAACGTAAGAATAGTTTCAAGATGGCGTCAGACGATAAGCTTGATATCGATACTGCCGCGAAAAAGCCGATAAAAACGTGCAGTGAAAAACTGCAAAAAAAAGGTTGAAAATATGGTGTTGTGCAAAAAGTGCAATTGCGCCTTTCATCCAGCATGTCTGAGGCAGGTAGCATCTCAAAAAAGTGCCAGTTGTGTCCATGATATGATGGAAACTGAACAGCAACGAGGTCGACTAACCTCAACCTCAAAAAACTACGACAATGAAAGTGATCTACTGAATACCCTAGTGGAAGAATTAAGAAGTAAGAATAAGATTTTGGAGGAAAATGCCCAGCTGCCTAAAGAGAAAATCAGCATCTTGGAAGAAAAATTAAAAAGGTAAAAAAAGTGACAACTCTGAAAATAAGACGGGAAAAGGAAATAACATCGATCTCTTAGCAGCCAAAAATACTGAAAATGGTAAAGGTAGAACAAGCGAAAATGCTGAAAGGATTTCCGAATCACAGGATAAAAATGTTGAAAACCGCAAATTCGATAGTTCAAATGAACCAGACGTCAAAATGACTGATGTCAACACTGACGTTGACATTTCAAGCATCCCAACCCCAAAAAAAAAAATGTTAAATCGCCCGAAACGGAAAATGAGTGGAAAGAAGTCACGCCCAACAAAGAACAATCGACCAGAGCCATTAAGAGGTACAAATGAAAACAACACCAACACCTGCAGGCTCCGAGTGGCCGAAAAGCTGGCATTTCTCTTCCTGTTAGGCCTGGACCCCCAAGTCTCTTGCGATGAAATTAAAAACTATCTATCATCCAAAGATTTGCACCTGAGGAACTGCGAAAAAAATTAATACAAAGAGAGATACATACAGGAGCACTTTTAAGCTCGCGGATTTGCATGAGAGTCGAGAAAAATTTCTATCGCCAGATCTTTGGCCAAGAGGAACAGTGGTCAACCATTTTCTGAATTTGCAGCGCCAACTAGAGGTGAGGAAGATGGACATGCAGAATTTCCAAAACCGCACTCTAATACCAAGAACAAACACATAAAAGGGTTCCCTGCAAATGTCAGATCACTATGGAACAAAACTGAAGAGCCACAAACACTCGTAGCTGGCAAAGACCTTGATCTACTATGCTTAACAGAACATTGGCTAACAAAAGCAGAAATCGATGGAACTCATATTGAAGCATACAGATTGGCTGATTTTTCTGCAAGAGAGCATTCCACTGGTGGCGGAACAGGTATTTTTGTCAGCAACAATATTGATTTTAACGTGTTAACTGTATGTAAAAGCTTTAGTATTGATAAGATTTTAAAATGTAGTTGTATTTACTTAAAATGTTTTGACTGTATCGCTGCCCCTCTGGCCAGTTTGACAGCTTTTTAACCTCTCTAAATGGAATATTGACTCATATGCACATAAGCATGCAGACTGTCTTAGCAGGGGATTTCAACTTAAATTGTTAAGCTCACAATAACAAGGTTCTTCGGATGCAGGATGCTCTTGGCTAAGGCAGACAATTCAGAAGGCAACGCGAGGAGAAAATTGCCTTGACAACATTTTTATAGATCAAGACATGACACTACATGCTGCAGATGTTGTTGGCATGGGTTTCTCAGATCACCTGGAGCAAATGGTCAGTTTTGTAGGGAAACAAATACTCTGGGTAAATCAACTTTTAGGCCAATTACTCAGAGGGGTAAGTTCCTATTCCACAACAGATTAAAGGAAAAAAGCTGGAGTTTTATTGATGAATGTGATATGGGTGTAGAACAAAAGTTTTTAAGTTTCATGAATAAGTTAGAATCTGCCTTCCGGGAATCTTTTCCTGAAAAAACATATATAAACAAAACAGACAAACCACATAAAATTAATTGGTTCAGTCATGAACTAAAAATAATGCGTGACCAATTATGTTTCTGCATGAACTGAGTACACAACATCAAAACCCTGCTTTTACGCGCATATACAGGAAATTACAGAAAAAAAACTATAAATCTGAGATACATAGGGCAAAACTCAGGGCAAATAATAACCTACTATAATCATCCGGTAACCCAGTCCACACTATTTGGGACACAATAAATAGCCAAAGAGTATTGCTCAGAAATAAAATTACAGGGTCACCATGGGATCTCCCCTGATGGCTTTAATCGATACTTTGCTGAGATTGCCGAGAAGATAATAAAGGACATTCCCTTATTACATCTTTCGAAGCCTGACAGAGTCAACTTCTCTTCCCCGGACAATAAATTCACCTTCTCTCAGATTGGCTTCAACCAAGTGAGAGATGTTATAAACAGTCTAAAAAATAAAAAGAGTTGATATATATGGACTGAATGTAGACTTAATCAAAAAATTTAAAAAATATCATAATAGGTCACTAAACTTATTAACCTCTGCCTTCGGGAGAAGACTTTCCCAGTGGTCCTCAAGACGGCAATAGTCATGCCAATGTTCAAAAAAGGGGACCCAGGAAAACTATAGGCCAATTTCTCTTCTATATATAGTCTCAAAAATTTGGAGAAATGATGTCTTTTCAGATAGTTACATTCTTCGAAAGTAGGGGATATTTCTCAGAGTGTCAGTTTGGATTCAGAAAGGGAAAAACACCATTTTGGCTATTTTAGACCTTATTTCGCATATAGCAGAGTCTTTTCAAAACCAGTACTTTTCTGCGATCTCAGCAAGGCATTTGATTGTGTGAGCCACTCTATTCTCCCCCGGAAGCTAAAAATTACAATTTCTGTCCTGAGAGCATTGTGTTGATAGGGTCTTATCTTAAGGATCGGATACAGATGCTGAGGGTCGATGGTGTGACGTCAGCGAAGAGAGTGGTCAATATCGGAGTACCACAGGCCCAGACGCTTCCTTATCTATATCAATGACCTTCCAGCGCTACAGTACCAGGCAAAATACACTCTGTTTGCTGACGACACCACAATCCTCACCTCATCTCCAGATTTGCACTGTGGGCTCCGCAGAAGCCAAAATGCTCGAGAGGAGGCACATGCTTGGCTTCTGAATGGCAGCAAAACACAACAAGTCATATTTTCTCTGAGAGATTGTGGTGATGTGACCGAGGGTGTGAGTGGTGCAGGGTTTCTGGGCGTCCAGCTTGATCGAGGGCTGCAGTGGGGACTCCACGTTGATGCGCTGTGCGGTAGGCTGAGTAAGGGTCTGTTTGCGCTGCGAAATCGGCAGGGGTGTGTCACTCGGGACATAATGAGATTGGCGTATTTTGCGATATTCCATTCTCATCTAGCATACTAAGCATACGCCATCTTGCCTTGGGGTCACTCTGCTAATGTGCATAGAACGTTTGCCTTGCAAAGAAAAGATCATGACCGGGCTGCATTATCGTGAAGACTGCAGAGTTTCGGAATACTTACACTGCCGTCTCAGTACATATACGAGAACCTGCTATTCGTGAAGCAGAGTCCGGAGCTGTATCGGTCGCATGAGGAAGTCCATGCCCATGATACGAGAAATAAACAAAATATAATTCCTGCACATTGGAGGTTGAAAAGATGTCAAACTGGTACAGGATATTGGGCCATAAAATTTTACAACTCTCTCCCTGACCATATAAAGCAATTGGAGATGAGGCACTTTAAAGCTAGGGTTAAGGAAATTTTAATAAATTATGTTTGTTATTCTTTTAATGAATTTATTAGTTTGAGTTTTTGAACTTGTGAACTTTTGTATTTTATTCCATTACTGTGACGTGTGTAAACAATGTATATAAATATTGTAATGACAAGAATAAAAGATTTGATTTGTAAGTGCCTAACCATCACCGAGGAATCTGAGGATAACTAATCATTTGTCGAGGAACTCGCCTCAAATTGTTCTAAAATCTCTTTTTTTCCGTCACTTAGGTTGAGGTTCTTCAAAAGAAATTCGACGATTTCCAAACAGACTTGAAAGCAAATGAAGTACGTTTGGCAGAAATGAACGACATCGCTATGCAATTAGTTTCTTTGGGACAAACCGAGGCTGCTCTGAAGATTAGAACTCAAATGGAGGATTTGAACACTAAATGGACCAGTTTGCAGCAACTGACAGCTGAAAGAGCTAGTCAATTAGGATCTGCTCATGAAGTACAAAGGTTAGTGCATCTTAAATCTACATTCATGTTGTTGTTTTAAATAACCAAAAATGTATATTATTTTAAATTATGTCTGTCATCTGTTTACCATAGATTCCATCGTGACGTTGATGAAACTAAGGACTGGATTCAAGAAAAAGATGAAGCTCTTAACAATGACGACCTTGGAAAAGATTTGCGCAGTGTTCAAGCTTTGCAAAGGAAACATGAAGGTTTGGAGAGAGATTTGGCTGCTTTAGGCGATAAGGTAAGATATTGAATTTCGTTTTCATTTAAAGGAAAATAACCAGTATTTCGGTTTAAAATGACTAATAGAAAGTAATTATTTAAATAAGTGAAAATACTCCGGATTGTTTTTTTATAATAAATATAGACAAAAATAAATTAGACCTGCGCGCTTGTTGCACATGATTAACCAAATTAACTCTCCTGTTTAAATGGAAATTATTTGATAAATAGTTAAAAGGTTAAAATTTGGTTATAAGAATGAGGTATTACTGGATCAAAACGTTTGTAATTTGTTTTCTGACAGTGATTTTGAATAACTTATTATATGCTTTCTTATCTTACGTTTTATTTACTTGGGTGTATTTTGTAGATCAAACAGTTAGATGATACGGCCAACAGACTGAAGCAATCTCACCCCGAACAGGCAGAACAAACCTTACAAAAACAACATGAAATCACAGAATTGTGGACCCAACTTACTGCCAAGGCCAATTCGCGCAAAGAGAAGTTATTGGACTCTTACGATCTTCAAAGATTCCTCAACGATCATAGAGATTTGCTGGCGTGGATCAACTCCATGTTAGGTTTGGTCAGTTCTGAAGAGCTTGCTAATGATGTCACTGGGGCTGAGGCACTCATTGAAAGACACCAGGTGAGAAATGTATTTATTGTGTTTGTTAAAAGTTCATGTGCTATACGCCCAAATCGAAAAAAAGTAGTTCTCTTTTTCTATCATAAAGATTGTCTCCAGACAATATTGTCCAAGTATCAAGTATACTATAACAGTGTCCAAAATGAAATATATTTGAGCTGTTGGAATGAACATAGTTTTGTTTTAACGCTTTTGAGTCCAGTAATCTTTTTAAGCTTTCGATGGTGTACAAATTAGAATCTAATCAAAAAGAGCTATATTAAATTATATATGATATTTATATGGATATGTTTGCTTTTTATTCACTATAATTTACTGCTGGCATTAATAAATGTATTGGTTTAGTTCAGCTATTGCCATTTCATTACTGTGTAATATGAATTTATGAAAAAATATAACACTGGTATTGCTTAACAAGTTAATTGAACTATACAGAGCCAGCAAGATACGTTTTAATTGCTATCAAGTTTTGAAATGTTTTGTGTTCTGTTTTTGTGCATTTTGTGTCTGATTTTGTATTTTGTGTTTTTTTTGCGGGATGGGATAGAACTACAAGGCGGAAATTGACGCACGCTATGGATATCCACAGGTAGAATTCTGTCAGAGAACTCACCCAATGTGTAACTTTTACTAAATCATAAAAAAATCTTTGTTAAAATATCGCGAAGCAAAAAGTAACGAATTTAAAGGTTTTCCATAAATACCTAGATATTTTTGTAATAGAGCATTTAACAAAGATTTAAAAAAAATTGTTTCAAGTTTTTCAAGTAAAAAAATTCTAACCTGGGTAAATACTTTTTTCTATAATTCCGATTTGGGCTTAGCCTAAACTAAAAGTAAAAATCATTTGCTGAATTGATTACTGCAATATGTGGTTTTTCCATTAAAAGTAATGTTAGTTACATTTACTACGTTTAAATAAAAACGTATTTTAAATGGCCTTGTTCCATTGATAAATTTACACTAAATCAAATTATTATCAGAATTATGGGAAAAAGCAGGTTCCTTTATCTATCAATTATGGAGCACAAATGTGGTTGTGGGCAGCACACAATATAGAACTAACTCCCACTATGGCTTATGGTGATAGTATGTGTCATGTGTCAACAAACAAGTTCCACTTTCAATTTTGTTCTCTCGACATTCTATAGATGTCCAGCTTTCAAATTGAATAAAATGTTCTCTCTAGCACAGCATCTTAATTCTATTTTTTTTTTAATTGAAAACCTGAGTAAATTATCCAACGTAATAGGTTTATCAGGGTATTTATTTTATCGATTTAATAGGCTGACCACTGAACATTCCTTTAGAAAGAAATGCGATTATATAAATTATAGGGCTAACATACTTTTATTTATTTATTTATTTAAACAAATAATACACTACGGCATATAGAAGTTCCAAATGGTACAATAAAGAAAAAAAAATACATCAACGAAAACAATGCAGTGCAAATTAGATAAACAGTAAAGAGAACAATTGCGTAACAATACAGGAGTCACAAAATAAAAAACGAACAAAATACAGAATGTAACCCTAAACTGAACCATATTTGATGAGTCGCTTCAACTTTGGTAAAGAAATATTAAAAATATCACAGTCGAAATAGAGTCTATTGTAGTTGCACATCATTCTGTCAACGAAGGCAGTGAGGCCATAGTTGTTTCTCTGTAAAGGTTCATAAAATATATGACCCTGCCTTGTACGTCTGACTGGGACAAATAAAAGAACCAGCTACAACAATTGGTGGCAGTCAACCATGTTGTTTAGAAGTTTAAGTGTGAAGAGATGCAGTGCATCATTCCTTCTACATTCGAGCACACAGCATTAGCTTGGTCTCATAGGTGAGTCCAGAGGAGGGGAAACGATGTTTGTATAATAGATACTTTACAAATCTATTTTGCACTTGCTCAAGTTTGTTCCTGCGGATGGCATAAAGAAGAGACCAAATAACTGAGCAATTTTCGAGAACGCTACGGACCAGACAGTTATATAGGCACATTATTGCTTTAGTGTCATTAATAAATTTGGTGTTACGCTTCACAAATCCAAGCAATCTGAAACCCTTGAGAATAATACCATCCATATGCTGATTAAAGGATAGCTTACAAACAAATGTCACACCCAGGTAATTAACAGATTCCACGGTTTGAATAAATTCATTGTTTATGCTGCAAGTGCTCACAACTGGATTTGTACATCTGTAAAAACTAATAAACTTGGACTTAGAAACGTTGATTCTCAAAAAGTTAGAAGAGCACCAGGACGCGCATTAATCGAGATCAGACTGTAAACCATTCGCATGACACGGACCGACGGTGTTGTAAAACTTCCGCGTATAAGAGAACGCGGGCCGACCCAAAACAGGACATGACATCCTTAACCAACAACAAGAAGAACGCCGGTCCAATGTGTGACCCCTGAGGGACTCCCGATGTTACGCAAATCTCGCGTAAAGGACTTCCACAAACCACCACACGTAGCCGATCCATGCTAAGTAGCTACCCGTGACTCCAATCTGTGAGAGTTTCCTAATCAGAAGCGGATGACAAACGCTGTCAAATGCCTTAGATAGATCGGTGTAAATGGAGTCAACCTGATATCTTGCCTCGACTGAGGAAATTAAAAACTTTTGATATACAGCGAGGTTAGTGGTAGTTGAGCGTCCTTTGTAAAAACCATTCTGCTCGGAAACGAGATAGTTCTTATAAGTTAAAAAAATCTCATCAGTCAACATGGATTCCATCAGCTTCGGAATAGCAGAGAGAATTGATATTCCGCGGTAGTTGGCAATGTCGCTTCTGCCTCCAGATTTAAAAACAGGCAGAACTTCCACATTGCAGGAAAACAGCCACAATCAATTGACCTCTGAAAGATGCTTCGCAATGGGGCGGAGCCAGATATGATGAGCAATTTTTCAACAAAATTGTGGGGATCCCATCTGGACCCGTCCTCTTGGAAGCATCGAGCTGTTTCCTCCCGGTCATCAAAGCTGTGCGAGGACAAAGTGGTAGCAATCTCAACGGACTTGATGTGTGTTAAGTCAACTTCATTGTAGTCGGAATAATGACGACTGAAAATGTGAGGCAAATGCCTCAGCTATCTCTTGAGAGCCCTCAAGGACTCGGCTGTTGTAAGACATCCGGGCTGGAAGATTAGATTCCCTTTTGAGACCGTTGATAAATTACCAGAAGTGCTTGATGTTTTCAGGGATTAGATGTTCTGTGTTGGTAAGATATAGGAGGTAGCACATATCAGTTCGAATCTTAACCTCAGGGCGAACAGCAAAGAAAGCATCATAGTCGCTACTAAGACCAACATTTCTGAGTCTTTTATAAAGTCTGTTCTTCCGAGAAATGCATTTACGAAGCCTACCATCAAACCATTTAGTATATTTCGCGGTCGCAACAAATCGATCGATGCTCTCGAAGATCAACTCATAGAAGTGACAAATCTTTGCGTCAATATCGACAATAGTTGATATGAAGGACCAATCAATCTTCTCGTAAAATTAATTCAGTTCGGAGTACCTGAAACACCGCAACCTTGCAGCTGCTTCTCAAAATCTTGACAGGTCGGAGGCGAAAATGTGCTTGCGTGGCAGGATGATAATTATCCATTGGCAGCAGTGGAGGAGAACAAGCCGAAACAGAAAATCATCCAGGTTATCAGCGAAGATCAGATCAAGTGTTCTACAGAGGCAGTTCTGAACCGCATTCAGCTGCTGCAACTCAAGAAAATACATTGCGTCAATGAGAATCTCGGCAGACTGAGTGAAATTCCGTTGGGACCATTGAGTCATCCTCAGGAGTCCACCTGATCAGAAGAAGGTTAAAGTCCGTATATTAAAACTCTGTGATTTGAATACTTATTCCGTGGAGATTCGCAGGTGTTAGCACTCCGTGGTCGAATTTGGATGTATATACAGAATCCATACATCCTCGTATGAGTTAAAAATCGGGGTAGATAAAACGGAAGCGTCAGTCTTGATTGACGTGGCTATAAGAATACCGTCACCTCTCAGACAGTCAAGCGCGGAATAGTTCCTGTCTCTTTGATGGACAGTATATTGATCACTGAACAATTCAGAATTAAAGAATGTATCAATCAGCCAGCTTTCGGTGCGAACAATTAGGTCATAGCTGCAAGCGTGACTGGATCTCAAAAGCTCGTCGGTCTTAGTTCTCACACCCCGAGCATTCTGGTAATAAAACACTATAGTGGTATTTGAGGAGAGAGGTTCGACGATTGCACGAAATCCGTGCTCAAGCCCAATGCTTTTTTAGCGTCGCCTTGAGTTACAAGGGTCGATTCCTGTAGAATCATGACCCGATACATTCTCCCTCCGACACCGGGATTGACAAAAATTAACCTTGAGAGACACGTTGCAAACCTCAGCAGATGCAGATGGAATATAATATTCAAACATAATTAATCAAAGTATAATAAAATGGGTAGTGATAGTTCACATCAGGCATAATGTGAACTAATTTTTGTAACAAGAAATTACAACCAAATAAAGAGGGAACTAGTAAAATTGAATTTGATAGATATGAATTTGAGAAATAGCTAAACAACGTAAAAGTTGTCATTAAAATATTCAGTATGTAGAATTAAGGTTTCACATAACATGTTCTTATCTCCTTTTCGATTCTTTCTAACAAAAGGTTCAAGAGTAAGGTGGCTGCGTCAATCATGAAATACTGCTGTGGAAACTCGAGAAGTATGGGATAAGGAGACCAGCCCTAACATGGTTTAGACCGTATTTGACTTGCCGCTTTCAAATTGTAAACTTCAACAATAACTCCTCTAATGAAATTGAAATCCATTCTGGAGTGCCTCAGGGGTCTGTTCTCGGTCCTTTGTTCTTGTTGTACATTAATGACCTAACTTATATTAATATCAGGGGTAGATTCACTCTGTTTGCGGATGATTCTACGATACTTTAAACGGGCAGAGATGCGGATCAGCTTGAGAAAGATGTTGGAAATGATCTGACCAGGGTGAAGGAATGGGCTGATGCAAACTTGTTATCTTTGAATGTTACAAAACTCATATAATGACTTTTAAATGCATATTTAATGAAATAAATGTTGGTACCCAAACAGTAAGCAGTGAGTGCGTAAATAAGTTTCTAGGTTTATATATAGATGATAAACTAAAGTTTGAACAGCATATTACTTATCTCAGCAAAAAATTAGCTTCCAACTGTTATGCAGTTAGAATAGTATCAAATAACTTGAATTTAACAACCACAAGAAGCGCATATTTTTCACTTATTGAATCTCATTTGAGATATGGTGTATGCTTTTGAGGATTTTGTTCCAAATGTCTATTCAACGCAATATTTGTATTACAAAAGAGAGCTGTGAAGTATATGTGTAAAGCTAAAATTAGAGATTCCTGTAAGCCACTCTGTCAAAATCATAAAATTTTAACATTATCCAGTCTGATACGCAAGAAGTTTAAGGGTGAGATTCGTTCTGCCCCAGTGTTTAATACTCGCCAAACATATGGAATAGGTTTACCAATTCTGCATTCCAGTCAGTCCAAAAACTCCATAATTTATGACAGTTTTAATCAGCTTCCGCTACAAGTAAGAAAGATTCAAAATGACAAGAAATTTGGAAGAGAGGTTAAAGCACTTTTAATCCCCAAGGCTTATTATACAATGGATGAGTTCTTTCAGGACCGCTTTGAATAATCAATAATTGGCTAATTATAAATGTCTGTTCTTCTGGGTGTTGTGCTTTACCCTCTGTACATGAATAATCTTCGCACTATTTAATAATATTGAGTGTTTGTGCTAGGGTTTATTTTAGTAAGAATGATCTTCCATAATGTAAATATAATAAAGATAAGCATTCGGCCTCTGTCGCAAATTTTAATGATTTTAAACTTTGACATTGATTTTAATTGTGTGTTGCTTTTTAAATTTGTTTTGTTCTTATGTTATGTTTTCCTCTTCCTTTTGTTTTGTGCATTTTTTTAACCGATAAAATTAGGATATTCCTTTGAACAGCTTTGTAAATGAGAAACAATTCTTTATACAATAAAGCTTTTTAATTAAAAAAAAAAACAAAAATTATTAAAAAGCAATTTTTTTTATTATACTGCTATTAGGTTATTGAATATCTGAAAATAAAATTATAATTGATGATTGATATAAAATGACTCAGCATTATCACCCGAGATCTAGCGTTAAACGTTTGGCTAACCTTTAGGAATCACATAAATTCAATATAATTATTTATATATGTATAATATTTTAATCCCTTCTATTTTAACCGCTTCAGACTTGTTTCCCAGGCATCTCAATTGAAAGTGGAAACTTTATTATGACTTGTAAATATGTATATATATTTTATCTGTTACCCAAACGCACTCTCACACGAGGATTATTTTATAACTCACAGGAACACCGCACTGAAATCGATGCTAGAGCAGGCACCTTCCACGCGCTGGAACAATTCGGTCAGCAATTGTTAAATTCCAACCATTATGCGTCTCCAGAAATTCAAGAGAAATTGGAACAACTTAACCAAGCGCGCGCCGATCTGGAAAGAGCTTGGATCGACCGTAGGTTACATCTGGACCAGAACTTGGAGTTGAATTTGTTCTATAGGTAATATATTAGTTAATTTTTGTTCTGTAATAGCTTAAAATTATTATCTCAGTCCGTTGCTCTAGGTTTTAATAATTACAGATTGTGAATATGAACATTTGCTCTGCACAATAGTAAATAGTACTCTTTATCTTTACTTGCATGTTTGCATGTCAAGTACCCGGCCTTAGAAGGGGAATAAAATATTGGGGTAGTGAGTGCTCGTAATTGCTAATTTTCTTGAACAGTGTGTCATAATAGGGTAATTCTTACATTTCCTAGTATTTTTCAAAATATTTATGGAACGCGTATGAACTAGTCTAAACTTTAAATTGCGTTTGATATGTTCCTTTTGAGTATATTTTTAAAAATAATTGTAATTAAGCAAAACTTAATGTAGGTAATTATTTTATTTGCATCGCGGAATTCTTAGAACGTGAATAATTTAAATATTTCGTCCACAGAGACTGTGAACAAGCCGAGAATTGGATGAGTGACAGAGAAGCTTTCTTGGCATCAGATGAAGTTGATTCGAACGGTGACAATGTCGAGGCTCTTATCAAGAAGCATGAGGACTTTGACAAAGCTATCAATGCCCACGAAGAGAAAATCGGTACTTTGCAGACTTTGGCTGACCAGCTTATTGCCAGGTACAGTGGGACTCTAATATGAGCTATTTGTACAAGTAATGTATATAATATTAGATATTTTATAACGGTAAAAATAGTAAAGTACATAATAATAACTGCTACAATTTTGTATTTCTTCAAACTGATATGCCAGTGTCATCCGTCATAGACAATATTTTTTTTTCAGAGAGCATTATGCTTCTAAGCCCATTGATGACAAGCGTAAACAAGTTTTGGATAGATGGCATCACCTAAAAGACGCTCTAATAGAGAAGCGATCGAAATTAGGAGAAAGCCAGACTTTGCAACAATTCTCCAGAGACGCGGATGAAATCGAAAACTGGATCGCTGAAAAGTTGCAATTGGCAACTGAGGAGAGCTACAAGGTAAAATATTTATGACATATAGAATTTAATGGATTTCTAAGTATAACATCAAATATTAAATACTTGTAAAAGAAAGCAATAATAATAATTACATTTTTATGTAAATAATGATGCAAATATTCTTTCAGGATCCTGCTAACATCCAATCCAAACATCAAAAACATCAAGCGTTTGAAGCTGAACTTGCAGCCAATGCTGACCGTATACAGAGTGTTCTTGCTAACGGTGGCAACTTGATTGACAAGAAGCAATGTGCTGGTTCTGAAGAAGCTGTGAGAAAGAGGTAGGAGAAGCGCAATCTTTTGTATCTTTACTAACCATTATTTCCATTATTTATTTCGAGGGGAAATTGTTAAATATATAAAGTTTTGTATGTGAGATATTTAGAAAACGATTATAAATAATCCTTATCTTATAAATGCTTCAAGAGATCCCAACAAAGTGTTCAGCAAATTCAATACTCATGAGGTTTTTGGCATCGATATCTAATTAATTTATGATCTAGAGGGCAATATTAGAAGGAGATACCTGACTGAAATTTGTATTTTACATTCATAAACTGTATTAAGGATTGCTTGTGTTATAATATTTGACAAATGTTAGATCATAAAAACTTTCATCTCTTCCAAATTTCATCAGTCAAACAATACATATAATTTAAAACATATTTTGGGAGTAATTTTACAACTTTAAATTTTTTCTCTTTAGGCTTGAATCAATTGCCGACCAGTGGGAATTCCTTACCCAGAAAACAACGGAAAAATCTATGAAATTGAAGGAAGCTAACAAACAAAGAACTTACATCGCTGCTGTCAAAGATTTAGACTTTTGGCTTGGCGAAGTGGAAAGTCTGCTGACCAGTGAAGACGCTGGAAAAGATTTAGCATCAGTTCAGAACTTGATGAAGAAACACCAATTGGTCGAAGCTGATATTCAGCATCATGAAGATAGAATTAAAGGTTGGTACTTGAATATAACTTGATTTAAACCTTATAACATGTTGCATTATACTTTCGCTAACTCCAAATGAATTTAGAGGAGGATTGCAATGTGTGCCTTCCTAGTGGACTGTAATTTTATTTTCTTCGCCGAAGTCACTGCTTTCTCGCTTCCCAATTAAAATCCATTTTTTATGGAATTACTGTTCAATCACTTTATTTAAAAGCATTAATAGCACTTTATAAAAAATGACAATAAACTTAGTGACTAAAAACAATTGGTGGGATGCCCTAAGAGCAAAATTATTTAAGACGAGCCACACTTGGCATCGACCCCCTCCGATTTGGCTGATTTTTTGTGGGCATGTTACCCACCAAAAGTCAAAATGTTAGGTCCCGCAAAAATTTATTGGCTAAACTGTAGCCATTTTTCTTTGTTTTTTTCACATTTTTTACTTGAATTTGGGTATTTTCGATTACGCAGAGGTTTTTTGTACTAAGTGGCTGAGAAATTGTCACCTAGTGTAAATGGACCAAGAAACAAGAATATGGCCACAGATTTGACCTATGACAAATATCTCCAAAAATATTGGCCAAAAAGTCTCAAAATTTAACAAAAAAGTCCAAATCTTGGGGAAATGTTGAAAAAATATTTTCTTTGACTATACGAGGCGATCATCTTATAGAGAAAGAACCAGCGAATCCAATGAGCTCATACCCAGATTTTTAGGACGAACCGTTTAAAAATTGCGCGGCTTCAAAGTTGGAGGTTTTCGTTTTTTTTTTTAATCTGAATTTTTTATCTCGTTGGAGAATGTCCGACCTACTTTTGCGATGTACCTGGCCTTCCTGGGGCACTGGTGTGAGCAGCGAGAGGCGACAGAAAGTGATAAACGTCCGCTGCGCTGCAGCGAAACGCCCTTAACCGGAGCGCCAGGAGAGTTCAGGGTAGGCAAACCTGCCAATCATGCGCATTGGATAACTTGTCTACCAGGGGGCTTCGGCTGTTGGCGTCTCGCGCTGTGCTGTGCACAGGCCAGGTCCTTTCCCTCTCCTCTCCAACCCACCCGCCCTACTGTCTCTCCCTCCAGTCTCCTCACGTAGTTGACCAGGTGACATGAGATGTTTTGACTGCTTACTACGCGTCATGAGGTGCGTTACCAATGTCCTAGTTTCGAGCCTTTCTACCTCTCCTGTGGTCAGTGGTGTTTCTGGAGTATAGTGTGACTGTCTAAATAGTGTATTGATAATTTGTAATGAATGAGATACATGAGGTTATTGCCAAAGTAATTAAATTTATTTTTATATGAAACAAAATAATAAGAGCCTTTAATGGGGCCTTCTCAAAATTCTCAGAGTGTACATTTTGTCTAGATCAGAGGAAGTTGTTACGCTTTTTCTTTTCTTCTAATTGGCGCAAAACCTTCACTCCAGCTTACAAGGCACTGAGAGTGATTCAAATTAAAAGGAAAATTTAAAGTTTGAAAATTTAAAATTATTACTGAATGAATTTACGTGTGTCGATACGTAGGCTAGAACGAGTTGTCGCCGAGCGTACAAATTAGGCCCTAGCTCAAATGTCAGAGAGTAGGGGTGGGTTTATTTATTTAAGGCGCCACTAGCTTGTAGACGGCACAAGCAAGACATACCCCAAAGTTGAAATATGGAACTCGTTTTAGCTTAAGCTTCACGACAAAAGAAAATATCAAAAATAAGTTAGAAAATTAGATTAGATTTGAATGCCAGAAACTCGTCAGTATTAACCATGGACAAATAAAGCAAATTCTCAAATATTAATCAAAAATCCAAGTCAATAATAAGCCATAACAAGGAAGGTAAAATCAGTAAATACAGAACGTTTCAATTATTGAGCGCAAGTAATAAAAAATCAGATACTTACTATTTCTTGCGACTTTCTCCTCTGGAACGTTACCACTTAAGGGAAGTTCAGGAAATTAAATAACTAAATGAAAACAGGTAAATGCGATAAATGTAAAGTTGGTTTATTGCTCTTCAAAAAAAAGAATAGTAGCTGATTAAGGTAAGAAAATGACCAGTAAATCTGGCAGATCTAATTCTATTTTAGAAGTGGTGATGTAAGGAGAAATAACGTTATAAGAGAGATACAAATTTATAACTTGCGCTATTGTCGACCGACTAATAATTGTTATGCGAAAATTCGAGTAATCCAAGTAAAAAAAAACACTCAACTAATGTATACTTAACGGAGCTCAAATCATGATTTGTTACAAGAGCCGTACGATTATCTAATTAAATTAAATATAGGAATCGGTTCCGACACGCTAGCAACAGCCGGATATTCGAGCTTAATCAGAAAACACAAACGCTGTTGACGTTGTCAATCACATACAAGATTGTTCATTGCCCTTGTCATAAATTGATCAAATGTGCTCCCTTCTATTTTAGGGATTGAGAAAACTGAACCAAAAGAAAACAAAACGGTATCAATTGGACAACGTTAACGTACATACTGTAGCCAGTAATCTCTATTACAAGCAACTGAATTCAATCCAAACAAAAAATAATAATAAAAATAACGTGACCGAGTCTCCGATAAAATATTCGGTTTCAAACCAGACCAGTTATACGGTAATAAATTGAAATTAATTTTGAAACTTGAGCCTAATATATAAATTAGCTAGGATGGATCGAATTAAAAAAAAAACTGAACCTATTTTAAAATTAGGTGAGATTGGTGCAATCTTATAACATGAATTAAGTCACTATAATTGTGATGTATCTTGCTACAATTTAAAATTAGACAGAATTGACCAGCATTAGTGAGGTATAACTAAACTATGCTAATCTAAAATTAACTGTCTGTTTAGATTAATTGTAATTAACTATTTAATGAAACTTTATCATGGAGAGACCGAAACTAGTAAGTTTTAAGATTTGGAAAGTAATTAACTATTTGCTCGCTAAACAGCAATTACCGCAGATATACGTATAAATATATAAAAAAAATAAATCTCACATTTGGGCAGCTCCTCCGGTAGCCTCCAGAAAATAAGATGCTATAATTTCCTCAGTAGAGAAAGGACTCCGCAGGTATGTCTCTAGGTAGCCAGAGATAGCTCAGTCAAAAGACCAGCAGGAGAAGAACTCAGCTACTAGTCAGACGTGACCAGAGAAAACAGGAAAACCCGTCGATAGCCGTAAACCCGTCGGTAGACTCTGTGATATATCAACATATTCAAGGTTCCACATGTAACTCATAATCAAGTAAACATTTATACTCAGAGCAACAAAAATTAAATATCGAGAAAATTACCTGTAAAAGGGTCTACGCCGGAATCACCAGGCTGCAAGGGTGGACGAGCAGGCCTCTGTAAGATAGATTAAAGTGGAACTAAAACCCATCCACATGGCTTCACAGAATGGCGACATCCACAGAAACGAAGATGCAAAAAAAAAATTAGAAACACTCACCTGTCGAAATCAGCATTTAAAGGCAATTTCAGACACCAAACAGACAAGACACAGATATGGTCCGAAACTTGAAAATAAAAGGCCCGGCTGGAGAATCCCTCAAAAGGTAAAATCAGAGAAAATATTTCCAACCGGAACCAAAACTGCCAATTTTCACGAGAGGTTGACTAAAAGTGACGCCAGTAAATCGGAAACTCAAGGAGCAAGCCTACGAGAATCCCCACTTCGAAAATCTCGCTCTACCAATGAATACATGGCTTGACAAGTCACATGTTCCTCCTAATAATCATCCAAGACAATAGAAACCTGGGATTTCGATGTATCGGCATCTACCATGAAAAACTACTCGGAGTAGCCAAAAGGGCATTGTCGTTAAACCACTTCATCTAATAAAATTTCCTAATTAATCCGAAGGTAATTAAGTAATTGCGCGCGATGCTCGACTCGACACTCAATCCAAAAACAGTATTCGTTAAGGTTACCACCCATCATTCGCTCGCGACGCCAAAGATTCTCGGCAACGTAGCTATCCGGAACCGGATACGCTACAAACCACCAACTTTAACTAACGCGCCAATTCAATCCGTCCAAAATTGAGGTTTGTTTAGCGATGCAAATTTTACACTTAACTGCTTCGCCCAGAGGTCTTGTCGGAACGATACGGAAACTACGAGGATGTTTCGCTGACAAATATAAATGCGCTCGAAACGCTAAAGGGTGGCAGAAAGTTCTAATGCTATTTTCGCTTCGATATACGATAGCCAAATCGGCACGTGACAAAGTCAAATACATTTTGTTAAGCTTCTCTTCGAGTGCTACTTCACAAAGCACATCTGGAAGTGGAATTGTTGTAGGTTTCATGTCTTTTGGCTCCTTTTTCATGTCTTTTAGCACCTTGGCTGGCAGATTTGGCATCAGGAGTGACACATCCATTTCTGATTCGTCGCTGGAGGCGTCGGTGACCATTGTAATGGATCTGTTTTTTGCCAGCCGAACAACAACATACATTCCACTGAAACACTCAAAGAAGGCTCATCATACTGTCGACCAGTGAGAGGAGACGGTAGGGCAGGTGAGGTTGGAGGGAAGAGAGGGGAAGGCGCCGGACGCCAGCAGCCGAAGTCCCCGGGTAGCATTTTTGTATCCATCCAGCATCCAGTAAACTGTTTTTTTATAGCATGACTGTAATATAAATGTTATATAATTGCTAGCTAGAATACCCCCCGTTACGTTTCTTCAAATATTTGAACACTTCATGCATGGCCCTCCGCTCGCTTCGCTCGCGCGCAGCCAACCAAAACTAACCCAAAATATAAAAAGCCTCCACATTTATATTTTAGTCGCGCTATAAAATGTCGTGTGCGCAGCTCCCACCAGCGCCCCAGGAAGATCGGTACATCGCAAAATTAGGTCGGACATTGTCCCACGAGATCAAAAATTGAGATTTTTGAAAGAAAACAAAAACCTCCACCTACAAAGCCGCGCAATTTCTGAACGGGTCGTCCTAAAAATCTGGGTGTGAGCTCATTGGAGTCGCTGGTTCTTTCTCTATAAGATGACCGCCTCGTATGGTCAAAGAAAAAATTTTTTCAACATTTCCCCAAGATTTGTGACTTTTCTCGTAAATTTTGAGTTTTTGGCCAATATTTTTGCAGATATTTGTCATAAGTCAAATCTGTGGCCATATTTTTGTTCCTTGGTCAATTTTTAGACTGGGTAACTGACTTTCAGCTACTTAGTACCAAAATCCTCTGCGTAATCGAAAATACCCAAATTCAAGTTAAAATGGAAAAAAGACGAAAAATGGCTACAGAGAAGTATTTGAAAGTGATGAAGTCGCGTTACGTGGCGGTGCTATCGGTTTCAAAGAATTAAAGTGTTATTATTAGGGCGGATGGGATTCCATGAATGGAAATTTGGTTATTAATTTTATCTTAAAATATTAAATAAAACACTGGATTTTACGAATAGCGTGTTTACCCTGCAACACAATGTTTCCTGCATACTTTCTTGAAGCCTTCATATGGCCCAAGACTCGGAAAAGAATTAGCAACACAAGTAAGGTGAAAATTAATGAGATGTGCCAATATTGTATGGGATCTCCTCGGCTTTCAATATGGTTGTGGCGTGGCTTTATTTAATGATATTTAAGAATGTTAAAATTAAATGTTTTGGACATTTTCTTCCCCTTAGCTGATAAGGCTTCTTTACTGTATTCTTGTCATGATTATGTACAAATATAGAAAAGGTCACTTCATTTAGGTGTAGTAAATGTGTTAAACTTTTTTAGCTGTTTTTAATAATTGTTCGTTCATGATCAATATTAAGTAATTACACACCAATATTAAAATTGGTCACCTAACAGTTAAGCAATTCTTATATCGATTATTAGCTTCATCTCGAACCTATAATGCCATTTAAGATACTGTTTAAATATTCAAATTAATTTTCAGATATGAACGACCAGGCTGACTCTCTGATCGAATCTGGCCAATTCGACACCGCATCCATCCAAGAGAAACGACAGTCGATCAACGAACGTTACGAACGAATCAAGAATTTGGCTGCCCATAGACAAGCCAGGCTTAACGAAGCTAACACCCTGCACCAATTCTTCAGAGATATCGCCGACGAGGAATCCTGGATTAAGGAGAAAAAATTATTGGTCGGAAGTGACGATTATGGACGCGATTTGACTGGTAAGTAAATTACAAGAAGCGTTTTTAAGATAAAATTGTGTAAGATTAGATTTGCACCTATAAATTGAAGCAGGCAGAACTGAAAGGAAAAATACTTTGCCTTTCTTTTAAGAGATCATGAAACACTCTTGTCTGTACGTTGTTAATTAGAAACGGTCTAAAAAAGGGAATTATTTTTTGTTGATTAGAAAAATGCGTCAACTGTGTTTTGCCAGATGGCATAAGTCAACTTGCTAAAGCATAATCAAGTTAAAACATGATTAGATTATCATTGCATAAAATAATACTGTTGATTGTTTAAAAGAAATCTATTGTTAAGACTCTCCCATGCATAAATTTTTGCTGTAATCCAAAGCTTTTTATTATAGACTTATCTCATTTTGCAAACTAGTGTTGTATTTCATTTTCAAGACATTCACATAAACTGTTAACATCATGATGGTGAAGTTGTATATCAAGAATTAGCATTGATGTTTATTTATAGGAGTCCAAAACTTAAAGAAGAAACATAAGCGTCTTGAGGCAGAACTCGCCTCTCACGAACCTGCAATCCAATCAGTTCAAGAAGCCGGGGAAAAACTTATGGATGTTTCCAATCTTGGCGTGCCCGAAATCGAACAAAGATTGAAGGCTTTGAACCAGGCCTGGGCTGAATTGAAGCAGTTCGCTGCCACCAGAGGACAGAAATTAGACGAGAGTTTGACTTATCAACAGTTCCTCACGAAGGTGAGCTAATCAAAAATCACAAATTTTCGTAACACTTGCTCACTATGACTTATTTTGTAATAATGCATTGTCATTTGCATTTGATGTTCCAACTGGACTGTCATGCTCAAACAAGGTTTCCTTTATTATATTTTAGGTTGAAGAAGAAGAGGCATGGATTAGTGAAAAACAACAACTTCTTAGTGTGGAGGATTATGGAGATTCAATGGCTGCAGTCCAAGGATTATTGAAGAAGCATGATGCTTTTGAAACAGACTTTCAAGCTCACAGGTAGGGAAAATTGCATTTTTCTGATTTTTTATGACTTTAAGCAATAGTAAGCACAAATTAAGCATATGTAATATATTTTTCTTATAATTTCACAATTCCGTCAATCTTATTTTGTTTAATCATTCATGATTTAGGTCACTGCTTTTCTACTATATATTTTGTTGGCTTTATTTTTCTTTTGGCTAAGTTTGGATTAACTGCGATGTGGTGATTAATTTGTGATAAAAAAATTACTTTTTCTTGAAATCTTCCTGTAAAGTAGATATTGTAAAAATTTATTAAGATGGAAATCTGGACATTAAAAAAGACTAGAGAATATTAAATGCAGAAATAACTATTTCTTAACGTGTTGTCAATGGTAGTTTTGACCAATCATTCAAAGCATTCCTTTTTTAGAGATGATCAAACTTTTTAGTATCACGGTACGGTTAGGGTTCCTTGATTTCCCTTGTTTTTAAATTCTCATATATTTTATATTACGCGTTATTTATATTTTTTGCTATTATGCACAATTTCAGAGGACGCTGCAAGAACATCTCCGATGAAGGTGCCCAGCTCGCGGCCGCTGGTAATCATCATGCCGATAGCATCAACCAACGTTGCCAGCAATTGCAGACCAAACTCGA